>CM052364.1:30345624-30409028 GCA_028551485.1 Casuarina cunninghamiana
CTTATGAAGTATTACCGGAAAAAATCACAACGAAGGTACTGCGAGATACTACAATGAATTGACTTCAAGCTTCTGGTAGAAAACTGTTCGTGTCAAACAGGGGACCTGGCGGATTCTAGTCCTATTTCTGCTTCATTTCGAGTTGTTATTCTTCTCTCAAATTCAATGCCAGAACAGAGTATGCAACTTGCAACACAGAATCCATTATCATTATCGTTAGCTTTTTGGCTGAATGATCAGTGCGTCGGAGCACATTGGTAGGTTTTAGTGTGAAAATGGAACTGAGATTCAACATTAATGGGAGAGTTGGGGAAATGCAGCATTACTGTGTTTTTTATTTTTTCTTTTTCCCTATTATTAGAGAAGATAATCAAATCATAGGGTTCCCATTCCATATTCTTTCTGGTAGGAAAAGCTAAAAGTAAGAATCTACGAAAGCTTGGATTTTCTGTACAATACATAGATAGGCTGTTATGTTTGAAAAAAGTTGACTTCTGCCGTTTTCTTTTCTTCGACCTTTTCGTTCTTTTCTCATTTTTTTTAACAATATCAGAACAAGTTCCTTTTCTTATTCGTGAAATTTGGCCTCACGAGGTCCCGTGTCACTTATGTCATGTTGGCAGTTCAGCACTGATCACTTGTGTCAATGTCCAAATAAATTTCCAACCATTATTTTCTTCAACAACTTAGTTTAATACATGCGTTAGTGAACATCTAAATAAACTGCTGTAGGAGCTGTACCAAGATCTAGCAACAATATTTTATTTGATTTAGTTGAGGAGAAAGAATCAGGTGATTTTCCTGCATCCTGCGTAGACTCTTTTCGGACCATTTCCAAAGGCTTCCCACTGGTATGAACAATTTTGCTAAAAAAAAAAAAATGCATATTTGAATGGTTCGAGGCATAAGTATTGGCCTATTTCAATGAACAACTTGAAAGCATAAGTAGTGACCAAGATTCTTCCTGGATGCCGACAAATAGTGCCAAATGGTTTGGATTAGCAAACTTTTGGTGGATTTATCCAACTATTTAAGTCTGGAAAATTTCTATACATTCCTTTTTAGTAAACTCTAGTAGCGAAATGCCTCTTAAAGATTCAAGGACTTATGATGGGAGCCGCTCTCAGGTTCATCAGAGTTTCAACAACAGAAAAAGAGTAAATTCTAAGATCTTGAGTAATATTGTTAAATAGTTTTATAAGTCCTATATTATAGAAAAGTTTCTTTATAACCCTCTTTATAAGAAATAAATACTATAACACTCTTGAGTTGACTTTTTGGTTGAGTTAGAGTTTTTAACTTGGGTGTCTTGAGGGGAAATATTTTACCATAGTTAGGGTCTTAGAGTGTGTTAAAATCTTATATATGTCATTCAAAGGCATTATACTAATCTATAGTATTCCTTATACATGTAGGTATCTTTTTTTTTTCTTTTTTTTTCTTTTTGATGAATGTGTGAGTTGTACATATAAGTATTCTCATATATTATAAGCAGGTTTTAAGGGATGGGAATACCTCTCATATAAGAAATACAAAGTAGCTACTATATTAGTAATGCATAAATACATAAGATTTCAAAAAAATATAACTAAAGATAATAAAAGCATTAGATACCATACTTGTTGGATTCGTCACTTTTCATGTTCATCGAAGATTCTAAACTAGAACTTTTACCAAGACAATGTTCAAGCCCTATGAACTTGAATTTTCTATGTATCATTGAGGTCACACTAACATTTGGTTCCAATAGGCTCTTTTGTTCACTGTATATATCTTTTGACGCAATTAAATCTTTGGTGTAACAAAAGGGATTAACAGTGAGAAAGTTTCACAATACTAATTCAACAGAAAAGCTTATAACCAGTATAGGATTTTAATTCCTTTTAACAATTATAAATAATCATTGAAAAAAAAGTTCAATTAGAACAATAAAAGGGTTAGTGGGACATTCACAAATCCAAAACCTCCAACTTCCATTGTTTGTCTTGAAGTGGTGAAACCATCACAATATTTGTCAAGAAATATTTTAACGCATGGGACCTCAAGAAAGGCTGTTGCTATCTCTCCGCTTGTTAGATTCGCATCATAATCATCTTTTGAATGCATTCTCTTTATGTTCTTGTAATGAAAACCTACAGCCTCCTCAAAATATTTCACAACAAAGGAGTTTCCATCACACCCAACTATGGCTCCACTCCTTTTAAGTGTCTCGATGTCAACCGTTCTTGTATCAAGCCTTTGAATGGTAAGTAGTGATGTGAAACTAGCAGTGAAACTTTGTGTGGTAACCAGTGCAACAAGTAGCCATATTGCCAGCGTCATGCATAACAGATTACTATGTGATTTCTCCCCTACAATTGGAGGTATATTAATTCATTACATGCAGGCTTATAAGCATTAAAATCCTAGTGGGAATTTGATAAGACACTTATTTTGCATGAGCAATGTTAGTATAAATGTTTGCTTGCACTATGTTGCCCTTTACTTGTTACAAGATTATGTATGTTACAAACATTGAGGTGGAAATGAAGCATTGATACCTATTGTTGAGACAATTATATGGAATCAAGTGGTAGCAAAAAAATACAAAAAGTATATTAGGGATTTATGTGGTTCAAGATAAATTAATCAACATATTCTTGAAGGCAACAATTTACTCTCAACTGGGGCTTTAATATGCCTAGTAGATACTAGAAAGTTTCTCTACTTTGGTCATGAAATTGTACAATACATAAAAAGTTTTTTAAATACTCTCATAGACAATTTGAGACAAGGCTAATTGAATTTTTTTCCCCTTATATACAAAGTTAGTATTTTGTCCTTACCCCTAATTTTGACTCCAAAAATAACATCAAACTCTCATTACCGTTGTTAATTGAAGGTACTATAACAACTTCATACATCATTAAGAGAACTGAAGTGGGAAAATGGGCATGGTTGCCTTGTAGTGAGAATAATGTCGTAGAGGATAAGGAAAATATGGTTCCAATTTGGTTTAATATACTGCCTCCAAAATCAGGGTGATGATTACGCTCTATCAACCACACCACGAAGCCATTATAGACATTAATGAGTATTTTAAAGATCCAAAGAGTTGTTGTAGATGGCTTCTCAAACATCCAAGCTTTTTCCAATCTTTTAGGTTTTGTATATATCAACATCTGAAGACCCGAGCCAGCATACAGTTGTGAAAACTCTGCATATTCATACCGATGGGAAACGATGGCTGTATCTTCAATAACTGCATCGAGATTCTTCACAAACAAATGATGAACTTCAGTTTAGGAAACTTTGCAAGATTAACTTGGCTACTGCAGTTGCAAAGATTCTATTTCATATTAATGAATGAGTTTCAATTTCTAGATGAATGGATTCAGAGTTACTTGGCCTATTAAACTAGAACAAGTGTTTGGCAAAATCTCTAAATGACATGTAGTAGAGAATAAAAGATTTGCTCTCGGAGAAAAGAATGATTGAACTCCACTAATTTAAATTGCAATCAAGTGAGTACGACGTGCTACATTGGGTCACCCTATTTTACAACGATTGGTCCCATGTGGAAACATCCACCCATTTTCTTGAAATTGAATCATTTGAATCTTACCTACACTAGTTAAGGCCTAAATGATTGGAAGAATCCACAAAGGAAAACACATGGAAGCATCGAATATGGTCGTAGGTTGCAAAACTATTGTTATTAAAATCACTCTGGAAATGTGAGCTCAAAGGTTTGGCTCATAGATTGACTGAAACAAGGAAGAAAACTTTTACTCTGTTTCCATCTACTTATTTAAAAAGTTTACGTGCAATGTCTAGTCGTTAAGTTGGAATAAGATTTTTCCTTTCTTTCTTCCAAGATTCTCAGTGTCCGGCTTTAACGGTTAACACGTTGGACGACGAAATTATGATGCTTCAGAAGGAGAAAATTTGGTGAAACTTTCATCATCCATTGGTTGAACAGCAAGTGTTGTTTATCCGTGAGGGAACATGCACAATGCTCGAGTTACCAGGAAGCGGTGTTTGCATATTTCGTTGTAAAAGCTACGTACATCCGGGAAGCGATTTCCCTCTTTTCCTAGTGTCTTGAGTTTGGGAAAAAAAAAAGGGGGGGTCGGGGAAGAGGGGAGGTTGGGGAGAAGGAAAATAATATGACCAGGTCAAAAGTTGGAAGAATGGTGGGGAGATCTGTGCTTGATTGGACATCTAATGCCTCTTCGGATATAACTTTTTGCCCCAGTTGGGTTAAGCTAATATCTCATCCGCTCGCAATTTCAAATGCACCTCAGTCTAGGTATCTTTAATTTCGTTTTTCTCGTAATTTCACTATTTTAAAAAATCTGAAAGTGTTTGTCAGAACGTTTAGAGGTTTACTAAAAAAAATTAGTTAAAAAATTAGAGAGTTTTTCTTTTATTTAAATTTTATCTTAGACTTTTTCTTTGTAATATGATATTTTTGTTTTATACATCTTCACATATCCAGTGATATTAGAATTTTCTTTTTCTCTTTTGATAACATAGGTTGATCAAATAATTAAGCCTATTCGAAAGATATAGAGGGTATGCTATGGTACTTAAACCCTTATTATATAGCTCTGACTTTTACATATAAACAAAAATATTATTAAAAGATATTATTGCTATATGAAAAACCTTTACATTGAAAGTGAATAGAAACTTAAATATTCCAGGAAGCTTGTAATGTTCAAGTCTTAGTTGATTTTTTAGGCTATTTTCTTGCAGTATTATGCTTAAGATTGTAGGATATGAAACTGATTTAACTTAGACGTTGACACTATATTAAAAGACAAAAAAAAGTTAAATGTTACAATGCTATATAATGACAAGAATGGAAGCCTTCTAGCCCCTTGTAGAACTTTTTTGTATAAATAATTATGGAAATATCCAAAAAGCAAAAAAGATATATAGCTGTGCATGAATTTATTTTTCGATTTTAAGTTTTTGACTGAAGTATATATAGTTGTCTACTCTCTCTATATATTTTTGTTACATATTCAAATAATACATTTCTTTCGCATCTTCGTATCTTATATATAATACTAGTTATTTTAAAGCTGTTACAGAAGAAAACGTAGGTGATTTTTTCTTCAAAATTGAAAAAGAAAAAGAATGTAAACTTCATGATTAATCCTTAGAAAAAATTTATTAATTGCATAATTAATTTTTTTTGTATCATGATTAATCTATCTTGTTAATTTTAACTCTAATTACTAATAGAAAATAACATCATTCCTTTTTAATATTAAAAATTTATTACTCAGTACACTATTGTGTGGGTGTAAGAATCAAAACCAACCTTCTTGTAGAGGCCAATCCCGACATTTGACAAGGTCTCAAAGAATATCTTTGTAGTTTCAAAATCCGAAAGATTTAGGATTGTTTTTTGTTTTTAAGTTAAGGAAAGGAGCATTGTTAGTAAACATGTGGTTGAATTAATAACCTAATAGTGTATAAAGGAAGTATTGACATGTTGCTTGGGATTATAAAGTCTTAAATTCAATCTTCAACTCTCTTACATTTCTATTTACCTAATTAGAAAAAAGAAGAATTTGAGAATAGTATATCATAACTTGAATTCCCATGTTCTTCTAACTCTTCTTCCCATTTTATTCACTTTTGGTCTATCTTAAGCCCTATCATTTAAGAAGAGATTCTTAATAGCTTCACTTGGGAAAGAGCACGCATGTTGCAATCAAATATTTTATAATTAAGTTCTCATGCTCATCTTACTTTTCCTTCTTTGTTTGTCCTTCAAAATTGTAGTGCTGTCATTTTTTATGATTTGAGTTCCCATTCTCATTTACAGTTGATATCTTGATTCTTACTTATAGTGTTGTGATGGGAAAGAACATGAAGAGTGAGGCAAACAACATATTCTAATATCTAAAGCAATAATGTCACATAGACCAAACTAAAAGACACAAAGGGAGAAAAGAATAAGAGCATAAGATCCCTTGATAGTAATATTTGTAGGTTTTCCTTTTTAGTAACAATTCTTTTTCAAATTATAAATATTATAAGTCCTATGCAACAAAATATTAAATCCTAATGTCGAGGATTCAAATGACTAGCATTGAATTTAAGGATGTAAGTAGCTAAAAAAGAAGCCATGGACTTGTGACTGATAATGATTTTCCATTTTAGGACCAAACATTGATGCTTCATCGATAAGGTGTTCTTGATGCTTGTCCTTAGATTGAAGGTGACATTGCCTTTGACAAAAATTTTGAATGATGAATATCAAAAGAGCCATGGTGGAAGTTCCTCCAGTGATGAGAAAGAGAGTCCAAAAACTACTCATTCCAAGACTCTCCTGATTATCATGTCTAGTGGCAGAATACTTAAAAGATGAAGTTAAAGAATGCTCGAGCTCTTCCAATTTTCCACTTTTAGACACGTTAAGAATTGCTTTGGAAATATTAGGTAGATAAGGAGAGCTCCTTGCAAAAGCCTCAGAAATGAAAGTAATCTCTTAGTTAGCATATTGACAATTCTTTAAGTAAAATGTACATCTCATTAGTTCTATTTGGCTTTTTTGTTCTCCTTATAGACCTTTTGACACAATTAGTCTTTAGTGTAATAAGAGGGATTAATAGTGGCTAACATTCATAATAATAACAACAAAAAAGCTAACAATTGGTATGAGATATAATTTCTTCTAACACCTATAAAAATCATAGTAAACTATAATTTTGTTAGAATAATAAAAGGGTTAGTGGATGCTCACAAATCCAAAGCCTCCAACTTTAAACGTTTGTCCTGAAATGGTGAAAGCAACACAATATTTGGCAAGAAATATTTTAATATAGGGACCACAAGAAAGCTTGTTGCTATCTCTTTACTCATGAAAGCCTGTTGATAATCATATGCTTTGTAAAATTCCTTTTTGTTGTTAAGATGAAAACCTAAAACCACCTTTAAGTATTTCACAATAAAGGATTTTCCATCACACCCAACTTTGGCTCCATTCCTTTTAAGTGTCTTAATGTCCATTTTTCTTGGATCAATCCTTTGAATGGTAAGCAATGATGTTAAGTTGGCATTGAAACTCTATGTAATGACTAATGCAACAAATAGCCATACTGCCATAGTCATGCATGATAGATTGCTTTGTGATCTCTCTCCTACAATTAGACATATATAATTTCACTACATCCCAAGCTTACAAGCCTTAAAATCCTAGAAGAAAGATGAGGCACCTTATTCTGCAAGAGCAATATTTGAATAAACATTTGTTGTCACTATCTTGCCTCATACCCCTTAAAAGTAGCCCTTGCAAGATCATGTACGTTAAGAATATTGAGGCACAAATGAAGCTTTAGTACCAATTATTGAAATAATTAACATGGAATCATGAAGACAATACACACATAAAAATACCAAGGGTTTACATAGTTTAAGATGAACTCATTCATATATCCACAAAAGTAAGAATTTCCTTTCGATTATGTCTTTCATGCATCTAAGAGTTAGAAATTGTTAGGTTTTATGGTTTAACAAGGAAGGGGGGGGGGGGGGGGTTGAATTGTTAATCTAACAATATGATGCTTTTGTTTGATATAAAAAATTAAACCAATTAATTTAACAATTTATGAATTAATAAGCAACAAACAAACAGAGTTATTCAAATAAGTATAGAGCAAGAGAATCAACACCCAATTTATCACGGTGGTTTGGCTCTCAATCCTTGAGTCCTACATCCACCCTCTTGTCCTTCAATCCAACCAATTGAACTCTCATTTACTCAACCAGATTAGGAGAACACGTTCTCCCTAATCCAACTAATTCCTTCTTAAAGGAATTCTCAAGTTTGAGTACAAATTATGATCAAAAGATCATGTACAATATCAAATCCCCAAATAATATGTTAGTTTATGGGATATTGCTAATCATATGAGCTATTTAAGTATATATAACAAGATGCAAAGCTCCTATCACGAAATCCCCAATTTGAGTAAATTAGGGTTTTGGATTTTCCTCAATTTATGTGCAGTAAATGTTTTTAAATGAAATCAGCACATAAATAATGTTATACAAGCTATAATCGAATATATAATCAAAGATCAAACCAAATAATCGAATATCATCGAACCCTTGTGAGTCACCGAGAGATGAGCGAACTTGAATCAAATAATAAGTGAGCTTAAGAGATTTTCTTCACAAAGAGAACACTTCAAATAGATATAGATCATCAATCTTTATCTTCACATTTACATCTCCTTTAAATAGGAAGCAGATCTAGGGCTTTTTAGATCAAACTTGAACCATAGCTTTCTTCTCGTTAGGAATAATGACCCATCCATCAAATCGACCTCATATCATTTCTTAGAGCTTCAATCCAACCGTTTTGACAGCCAGTCTCCTCCAAAATCCTCTCGTTAAGGATTCAGCGCTCGAGACAAATAGAGATGACACCAGAGACTGAAGAATAGTGGCTAGGGCAAAATGGTCAAGAACCCTCTTATGTGTGTCTTTCTATTAAGTGAGATGACGTCGTGGCAAGTGCATCTCTCTAATGAATGAGACGACAACATAGCAAGCGCGAGAAAGCTTCCTTCAGTAGGGTCGGGTTGACGCGAGGTCGGGCCACGTCACAAAACATCAGTCTAGTAACAAAAGATCCAACAGATAAACACGATCCAATATCAACAGGGTCCAAAGTTCAATTATGTAAACATGGTCCAAAAATATGATCTTTTACAAAGTTCATATTTTGGTATAATACATATCTTAGCTTTGAACTAATATCAAGGTAGAATCAATGCCCTTCATGTTCCTACAAGTGCATAAAGCCAAGTATCATATTTCTAAATAAAATATATTCAAATATTTAATTTCTTAATGAATATTCAAATATATTTTGTCATAATACACAAATATATTTCACAAAACTTTAAGAATATGTTTTATGAAGGAATGTAGGAACCCGGTTACTTTATAATATCATTAATTGATATTATAATTTGTACACCTTTTACTTCCTATAATTTTCTTTTGCACATATTAAAAAAACATATTTCAAGAATTGATATTTACCAAAATATTTTTAGTCGCAACAAAACCCTGTTTTCCAACAATCTCCCCTTTTTGGATAATGACAAAATATTTCAATAGTATGGCACATGTCACCAAATATCAATCATGTTTTTCATGAGAACATAACTTGGCATTGCAACATATTGATCATTACACAATTAAATTTGCAATATTTACTGCTCACTACTTATATGATTAGAATCTGTAAGCAAGTCCTATGCATGTGTCTAACAGACTGTCGAACATTTGATCATAGAATATGTGAGTTTCCAAGCAGGGGTGTTAGAGAGATATGTATCCCACATTCTGCACTGATATAGTCAGAAATGAGAGTTCACATGTACACTATTCTCTCCCCCTTTTTTGTCATAAGCAAAAAAAATGAACATGCAAGTAATTGGGACAAACGACAAAAATGAGCAGGTAGTAAACCGGCAAGGATAAGAGTAGGGTACTAACCAGATGCTATTGAAGTGGAATTAGAGCCCCTCCCCCTCAAACCGAGTAGTTTGGGTAACAATAAAAGAACAAAGAGATAGCAGTAATAGAGAATTCAAATATTTTCAGGGACTAACATTCCAAGTTCTCTTCTAAGAGCATAAAATCTTTCCTTTGATAAAGGTTTGGTTAAGATATCAGCAATTTGCTGATCAGTATTCACAAATTCAAGTACAACATCTTCTTTTTGAGCATGATCCTGAATGAAATGATGTCTAATTTCTATGTGTTTTGTTTTAGAGTGCTGGATAGGATTCTTAGTGAGATTAATTGCACTGGTGTTGTCATATTTTAGTGGAACTTTATGTGATAAGATGCCATAATCCTCTAATTGTTGTTTCATCCATAAGATTTGAGCACAACTACTGGTAGCAACTATATATTTGGCTTTAGTGGAAGAAAGAGCTACATAATTTTGTTTCTTGGAGTGCCAAGAAATAAGCATGTTTCCGAGATAGTGACATCCACCACTCATACCCTTCCTATCTAATTTGCATCTAGCATAATCAGAATCACTAAAGGCATGTAAGTTCAAAGTTGTATCTCTAGGATACCAAATTCCTAAGGAAATTGTGTCTCTAAGGTATCTAAAGATTCTTTTAACAGCAACTAGGTGCTATTCTTTAGGATTGGATTGATACCTAGCATATAAACACATTGAACATGATATCCGATCTAGATGCAGTCAAATATAGCAATGAACCAATCATTCCACAATATGATTTAGTGTCTACGCTAATTCCATCTTCATCATTAGATAATGATAGAGAGGTACTCATTGGTGTGTTCATTGGTTTAGAGTCATGCATCTTGTATTTCTTGAGCAATTAATTTATGTATTTTGTTTGACTTATAAAGGTTCCTTTGTTTGTTTGTTTGATTCGCAACCCAAGAAAATATGTTAACTCACCCAGCATACTCATTTCAAATTCACTTTGCATGCATGCAGCAAATTCTTCACATAGTGTAGAATTTGTAGAACCAAACACAATGTCATCAACATATATTTGAACAATCAATTTTTTTTTCTTTGTTCTTTATAAATAAAGTGTTGTCCACTTTTCCTTTTCTGAAATCATGATTAATCAAGAAGGAACTTAGTTTATCATACCAAGCCCGTGGAGCTTGTTTCAAACCATATAAAGCTTTTGACAGTTTAAAGACATGATTTGAATAAATCGGATCTTCAAATCTAGGTGGTTGTTCAACATATATCTCTTCCTTTATAATACCATTCAAAAATGCACTATTGACATCATTTGAAATAAGGTAAAGTTCATACAGCAAGCAAATGCAAGTAAGATTCAAAGTGCTTCTAACCTAGCTACTGGTGCAAATGTTTCATCATAGTCAATCCCTTCTTCTTGACTATATCCTTGTGCCACTAATCTAGCCTTATTTCTAGTAATAGTACCATTTTCATCTAGTTTATTCCTGAATACCCATTTTGGCCTATAACTAGATGATCCTTTGGTCTAGGAACTAGATTCCAAACCTTGCTTCTTTCAAATTGGTTTAATTCTTCTTGCATAGCAAGAAACCAATTTTCATCTTCAAGAGCCTCATCTACTTTCTTTGGCTCTACTTGAGATAGAAAGGCTTGATGTTCACATGTGTTGTGAACCCGAGACCTTATGCTTATTCTAACATTTGGATTTCCTATGATGTGATTGTGATCTACTTCATTTCTTACTCTAGGAAAGGAAGGTTCCCTAATTTCAGACTCCCCCTAAACTTCAGCTCTATTAGGAACGCTTTTAGTTCCACTATTCTCTTTGGTTTCTAGAATGCCGTGACAGTCATCCTTAAACTTAACATGAATTGACTCTTCTACAACTAAAGTTCATTTGTTGAATACTTTATATTCCTTACTTGTGTGAGAATATCCAAGAAATATCCCTTCATCACTTTTGGAATCAAATTTCCCAAGTGATTCTTTTTTCCATGATTTAAAACAAAACATTTGCTACCAAAAACATAAAAATATGAAATGTTTGGTTTTCTTTCAAAGAATAATTCAAAAGGTGTCTTTTTCAAAATAGGTCTTATTAGAGCATGATTTGAAATATAACAAGCTGTATTTACAGCTTTTCCCCAAAAATGTTTAGGAAGATTATATTCACACATCATGGTTCTAGCTATTTCTTGAAGAGTTCTATTTTTCCTTTCAACAACACCATTTTATTATGGTGTTCTAGGAGCTGAAAAGTTATGTGAAATACCATTTTCTAAACATAATTTTTCAAAAAGTTGGTTTTCAAATTCACCACCGTAATCAGTTCTTATTTTTATGATTGAAAAACCTTTTTCATTTTGAATCATTTTACAAAATTCAACATACTTTTCAAAGGCCTCATCTTTTCTAGCAAGCATGTATGTCTATGTGAATCTAGAATAATCATCTATAATGACTAAGACATAATATTTACCATTTAGTGTTGCTGTTTTCATAGGGCCAAAGAGGTCCATGTGTAGTATTTCTAATGGTCTAGATGTACTCACCACAAGCTTCGACTTGAAACTACTTTGTGTATGTTTACCCTTAATGCATACTTCACATATTCTGTCATTGTTAAATTCTAAAGATGGAAGACCTTTTACTAGATTATACTTACACAATTTTTCTATCAATCCTAGACCTACATGTCCTAACCTTTTATGCCACAACCAAGCATCAACATTTTTATTTACAACCAAGCATGTTTGTTCAACATTCAATTTACTTAAATCAAGCACATAGATGTTGTCTTTTCTATTTCCAACAATATTCATTTTATGTTCAGCATGCTCAGCAAGACAATTTTCTTTTCCAAATTTTATTTTGAATCCTTTATCACACAACTAACTTATGCTAAGTAGATTAAATTTTAGTTCATCTACAAGCAAAACTTCAAATATAAGTAGGGTATTAGGATTACCTATTTTTCCCATTCTTTTTATTCTTCATTTAGAGTTATCTCCAAAAGACACCGTACCTTTATTTTTCAACTCAAGTGTTAAGAAGAGCTCCTTCATCCCAGTCATGTGTCGAGAACATCCGCTGTCCAGAATCCACATGTTCTTGAGCTTTTTGTTCCTCACTTGTGCACTCATAACCTGCAAAAACAAATTTGATTGTTGAAGTGCTTGGTACCCTTTTTACTTTGGGTCCATGAGTGTTAGTTTGACTTAGAGTTCTGTCATTCTTAGGCAACCAAAGTTTCTTTACTTTGTAAGCCTTTTTAAGTCTTATGGGACATTTATCAAAATTATGACCAAAATAATTATAGAAAGAGCATTTATTATTATGCAGCGGAATTGAACATTCTTTTTCTTTAAAGAAATGAGTAAATGATTTTGATTTGTCATTCAATTTATATCCTAGTTCCGCCTTATCATATATACCTCTTTGAGAATTTAGAATCCTATCTAACATGCCACTACCCTTTGTAAATTTCTTTAACAGCAGATTAGTTGCATCAAGTTTTGATTTCAAGTCACAGATTTCTTTTTCTAGCTCAAGGACTCTATTCTTAAGATTTCCAGCATATACTTGTGAGTTATTTTCAACATGTATTTCAATATCAGAACATGCATTGATATCATAGAAAGTTTCTGTTCCTATTGTCATGTTTTCAAATTTTCTTTGTTTCTCATACATATCATTCATGCAAGCATCATATTTCATATATGCATTAGCATAAATATTAAAGCTGTCATTCACGGAAATTGACGAATCTTTCTTTTCAGTTTTATCTTTACATGCAGAAGTTGCTATACTTTGTTTATTATGTACATCAGTTAAACCAGTTTATGTACAGAAGTCAACATTTTCTATTTTTCAGATTTATTTTTTGCTTTTAGCTTTTTGTATTTATCTTTTAATTTATTTGCATATTCAACTAAATCAGAAAATGCAGTTTCTAACCCAAAGTTTATTTGAAGAAACAGTTCAGAATCATTTACCTCACTATTTTCTTCCTCAAGAGTTACTATTGCAGTTAGGCATAGATGTGCAACTTCTTCTTGAGTTTCTTCATCAGATAAGGAGTTCTCATCATCCCAGGCAGCAATCATGGCTTTCTTTTTGTTCTTGCTGTTTCTCTTCTTGATCATCAGACAATCAATCTTGATATGTCCTGGTTTTCTGCATTCATAGCACACATTCCCCCTAGGTTCATTTGATTCTTTTCTCCTAGTTTGCCCTATGTTTTTACTTAATTGTCTTCTTAGGAATTTTCTAAATATCCTAGCTATAAGAGCCACTTCATCATTTTCTGACTCTTCCTCTTCAACCTTTTCAACTTCTACTTTAAGTGCAAGTGATCTTCTATTTTCCTTTTCTTTTTCTCTTCTCATAAGCTACATTTTATGAGTTTTAAGAGAACCTAGCAAGTCATCTAAAGTCAGCACATCTAAGTCATGAGCTTTTTCTACGGCCATCTTTTTAGGATCCTAACTCTTGGGTAGGGATACTAACATCTTTCTTACCATGTCCTCATTTGTATAGGTTTTTTGTAACAATTTGAGCTTAGAAATAATTTCAGTGAATCTACCAAACATATCACTAATAGTTTCAGAATCTTTCATAATAAATAATTCATAGTCATGTGTAAGCATATTGACTTTAGAAGACTTTACCTTTTTAGTTCCTTCATAGATGACTTCTAATTTATTCCAAATCTTTTTATCGGTGGTGCAAGAGGACACTTTGTTAAACTCATGTGCTTTAAGACCACTATAGATCATATTCATGGACTTAGCATTTAACCCCATTAGTTTAGCTTCATTTTTTGACCACTTATCAGTTTCGGGTAATGTAATACCCTTCCTGATTACTTGCCAAGCTTCTAGATCTTGGCCTATTATGAAGACTTACATTAATTGTTTCCAATGCCTAAAATTAATGCCATCAAACAAGGGAGGTTTATTAAACCCCGTAACAGCTAAACCTTTATCAGAAGCCATAATATGGATCTACTTTAGGATGTTAATCCTTTTAATTAGAGAACCTGGCTTTAGATGCCAATTGTTAGGTTTTATGGCTTAACAAGAAGGGGGGTTGAATTGTTAATCTAACAATATGATGTTTTTGTTTGATATAAAAAATTAAACCAATTAATTTAACAATTTATGAATTACTAAGCAACAAACAAACAGAGTTATTCAAATAAGTAAAGAGCAAGAGAATCAACACCCAATTTACCACGGTAGTTCGGCACTCAATCCTTGAGTCCTACGTCCACCTTCTTTTCCTTCAATCTAAGCGATTGAAGTCTCCTTTACTCAACCAGACTAGGAGAACACGTTCTCCCTAATCTAAGTAATTCATTTTCAAAGGAATTCCCAAGTCCGAATACAAATTATGATCAAAAGATCATGTACAATAGCAAATCCCCAAATAATATGTTAGTTTATGGGATATTGCTAATTAAAGGAGCTATTTAAGTATATATAACAAGATGCAAAGCTCCTATCACGAAATCCCCAATTTGAGGAAATTAGGTTTTTGGATTTTCCTCAATATTTATGTTCAGTAAATGTTTTTAAATGAAATCAGCACATAAATAATGTTATACAAGCTATAATCGAATATATAATTGAATATCAAACCAAATAATCGAATATCACCGAACCCTTGTGAGTCACCGAGAGATGACCGAACTTGAATAAAATAATAAGTGAGCTTAAAAGATTTTCTTCATAAAGAAAACACTTTAAATAGATGTAGATCATCAATCTCTATCTTCACGCATACATTTCCTTTAAATAGGAACCAGGTCTAGGGCTTTTTAGATCAAACATGAACCATAGCTTTCTTCCCCTTAGGACTATTGACACATCCATCAAATCGACCTCATATCATTTCTCAGAGCTTCAATCTGACCATTCTGATAGCGAGTCTCCTCTAAAATCCTCCCGTTGAGGATTTGGCGCTCGAGAGAAACAAAGATGACACCGAAGACCGAAGAATAGCAGCTAGGGCAAAATGGTCGAGAACCTTCTTATGTGTGTCTTTCTATTAAGTGAGACAACATCGTGGCAAGCGCATCTCTCTAATGAACGAGACGACACCATAGCGAGCACGAGAAAGCTTTCTTCAGTAGGGTCGGGTCGATGTGAGCTTGGGCCACGTCACAGAACATTAGTCCAGTAACAAAAGATCCAACAGATAAACACGGTCCAATATCAACAGGGTCCAAAGTTCAATTATGTAAACACAGTCCAAAAATATGATCTTTTACAAAGCTCTTTCCCATTTTGAGGCTTTGTGTACATTAACATCTGAAGACTTGAGCTAACGTATGGTTGTGAAAACTCTGAAAGTCACAATGATGGGAAAGGATGGTTGTATCTTCAACAACTGCATGGAAGTTCTTCACAAATAAAAGGTACAGTTCAGTACATGAAACTTTGCAAGATTGACATGGTTAGTGCAGTGGTATATATTCCATTTCATGCCAATGAAAACATTTTTATATCATTAATTAAGGGATTTAAAACAGGTTAGCTTGTACCATTAAGGAATCATAGGTGTCTAGTATACTACCTAAGTATATGCAACAAATAAAGAATATTGCACCTGAACATAATTTGTTCCACCAAGGAGTCTTAAGTGCCTTTAAATGGTATGAAGTCATATGGCAAGGGGTATGGTAGAAGTTCCAGGGTAGCTTTGAAGACAATGATAGAAAATCCAATGATGATTGGATCGCCACTAGAAGAATCATATCTCACATTAACAAATTCTTTAAATGGGGCTTCTGTTAGAACTCTTATTCTTAGTCTGTGTGCACTAGTTGGTACTGCCCACCCTCTCGGTGCTAACAAAGGGCCACTTGGCTAAAAAACTTGCTCGAGAATTAACTTTTTCCAACCACATTAACTATACGGAAAATTACTACTAGGGCTAATTTTCGGCCAATAAATTTGACTGCACCACTCAAGCCTTGAAAATTACTTTTCATGATTGCTTCTAGCAACTGTTCTCCATTCATTTCACCCACACAACCATGGTCGAGACAATTCATATGGGTCTTAGAATGAGGGTTTACCTCTAATGCACGAGCCACTGCCCACACAACGTCATAGGCCTATAAAGTGGAAGTTCCTAGTTGCGGAAAAGGCATATTAGGATATTGCTGACGAAACATGACCCGAAATCTAGATTGGAAATCACTGAAGCATTTCTTGGAGGTGGAAAAGTAGCTTGAGACTCCCAAGACACCTTGCATTGAGAGAATTTAAGAGAATTTATTTCACTTGTAGTGGCATCAGTGGTGATCCACACATAGTCTTTCCCCATCATTCCCATTTCATGTGTTACCTTGAAGATTTTACTGCCCAATGTAATGGAAGTATGAACAATGAAAACTCTGCATTGTCTTGTTTTTTAAGCTCTCCATCATGTTTGATATAGAAGAGTAGGGAGTTAAATAAAAGAGGGGAAGAAGATCGTTAATCTCCACCTTCACTTCTTGAATTGCGTCAATGATGCTGGGGCTGATGCCACTACCATCTGGGTTGAAGTCTTCATAGATGATATTTACTTTCCTCCATTGCCAACTATGAATAATGGCTGCCATAGCTTTCATTTGAGCCTCAACACTACGAGCTGCACTAACTAGGAAGGGCCAGTGGCAAGAGACCCACAATGGGGTTTCATTTGCCAGAGACAAGGTAGGGACTTGGGATTTGTTGCCAAGCTGAGCAATAAAGGTTGCCTCTTGCCATGTGCTAAAGTTTATGATTGCTCTAGCATGATACTTTTTGATGAGGGTCTTAGCTGAAATAATAATTCAAGTTCAGAAAATTTACCTAAAAAAAAAAAATGTCTTGATGAACCAACCATTTGATCAAACTTTTTCCGGTCAACCAATGATATGTTATATGCCTATTTAAATGAAAAAGATATAGATATTGTGGAAACAGATTGGATATTCTAAGTGTGATATAATTATTTCAACTTAAGATGCATGATAACCTTATTAGTTGTGGTAGGCAAAAGGGATAGGAGGTTTTAGTGTCTTGAAACAGGTAGAATACTCAGAAACTAACCTTGGGTTTTACAGCAACGGAGGTGGTATATATTGATTCAAGTCAACCTGGCTCCTGTAAGCTTTACAGTGCCCTCACCATAAATGCCACTAACTGACATTTTGAAAGTCCTTACCACATGACGTACTACTAACGAATGACTTTCGTAGGATCTTTAAGGTTTTCACACAAGGAATTAGGATGACTCTAAGGTTGTGGTAGAAAACTGATCATGTCAAATGGAGGATCATTTCCTTCTGGTTCAAAATCTGCCGCTAGCCAAATTGTTTTTTACTTGCCTCTATGTATATTTGGTTACAAATCTAATCACTTAGTTTTTGTGTTTCACAAGGTCCAACTCTAGCGTTTTCTTTCCTCTAATCCTTTCTTTGTTTCTCATTTTACTTTTTCTAACGAGGTATTAGAACAATGTCATAATTTGACCGTCGAATTCTGTAGCTTCAAGTTTTACCAACAATAATAGATAATTTTGAAGTGGATTAGTTAACACCTAAGCACTACTGTAGAAATGAACAAAAATTTAGGGCAATACTGTGTTTTGATTTAGTGGAGGAGAAAGAGTGGTCGAGATACCTTGGCCTAGTGGTAGGCCAAGGTGGCTTGGGACCTTGGTTCCTCTTAGAAACTGAAGGGCCCACCTAAAACACAAAATTGTGCAATAGTGGGTTGTTAGCAGAAGCTTATAAGGCCAGACTCTCCTGTCGCCTTACCCAATGTGGGACTGGATATTTTAACACTTCAACACTCCCCTGTAGTCTCATGTTGGGTGTGGTGAGAGGTGGGACCAGTCTAGAGGGACCACACCAAGGCAGGCAGGACACAGGGCTGGCTCCGATACCATCTTAGAAACTGAAGAGCCCAACTAAAACACAGAACTGTACAATAGTGGGTTATTAGCGGAAGCTTATAAGGCCAAGCTCTCCTGTCGCCTTACCCAATGTGGGACTGGATATTTCAATACTTCAACAAAGTGCAACACCTTTCACCTCCCGGATTAGGAAAAAAAAAACAAAAAGGGAGAAAAGCAAGTTAAATCGAACTAAGATTCTAGTATTGAATTGTTCAAAGGCATAAATATTTACCGATTTTCAATATACTAACTTATGGTGACGAAAATTCTTTTGAAATGCCGTCCAAGATTCTGATTTGTTTGGACTATAATAACTCTTGGGGAATTTGTACATTAATTTGGTTCTTGAAATGTTAGAGAATAAAAGATTTGCTCTCGAGAAAAGAATGATTGAACTTCACTAATTTAATTGCAATCAAGTGAGTACCTTGATGTGCTACATTGGGTCACCCTATTTTACAACGATTGGTCCCATGTGGAAACATCCATCCGTTTTCTTGAAATTGAATTCTTCACCATTTGAATCTTACCTACACTAGGTAAGGCCTAAATGATTGGAAGAATCAACAAAGGAAAACACATGGAAGCATCGCATATAGTCGGAGGCTGTAAAACTATTGTTATTAAAATCACTCTGGAAATGTGAGCTCAAAGGTTTGGCTCATAGATTGATTGAAACAAAGAAGAAAACTTTCACTTTGTTTCCATCTACTTATTTAAACAGTTTACGTACAATGTCTAGTCGTTAAGTTGGAATAAGATTTTTTCTTTCTTTCTTCCAAGATTTCAGTGTCCGGCTTTAACGGTTAACACGTTGGACGACGAAATTATGATGCTTCAAAGGAGAAAATTTGGTGAAACTTTCATCATCCATTGGTTGAACAGCAAGCGTTGTTTATCCCTGAGGAAACATGCACAATGCTCGAGTTCCCAGCAAGCGTTGTTTGCATGACAACTTTTGCTCATTTACATGTGACATATAACTAAAGACAATTACAACATAAGATTCCTTGAATTGTTACTTTTCATTGTAGTAACAATTCCGCACTTAAAACGATAAATATTTGAGTCCTATGAAACAATATATTAAATCCTAGTCCCGAGGACTTAAATGTTTAGCATTGAGCTTAAGGATGTAAGTAGCTAAAACGCGAGCTATGGACTTGTGGCTGATAGTGATTTTCCATTTTAGGACCAAATATTGATGCTTCATCGATAAGACGCTCTTGATGCTTGTCCTTGGAGTGAAGGCGACATTGCCTCTGATGAACATTTTGAAAGATGAATATCAAAAGAGCCATGGTGGATGTTCCTCCAGTGATGAGAAAGAGACCCCAAAAACTACTCATTCCAAGACTCTCATGATCATCATGGCCAAGTGCAGAACACTTAATGGATGAGGTTAAAGAAGACTCAAGCTCTTTCAATGTTCCACTTTCAGACACTTCAAGAACTGCTTTGGAAATATCAAGTAGATAAGGAGAACTCCTTGCAAAAGCCTAAAACATGAACGTAATCTATTAGTTTGTATGGTGGCAATTCTTTAAGTGAAAAGTACATCTCATTTAGTTCAAATTGGCTCTTTTATTCTCATTCTAGACCTTTTGACAAAGTTAGTCTTTGAGTGAACAAGAGAGATTAATATTGGCGACATTCACAATGTTAATTCAACAAAAATACTCATAACTAGTATAAAATTTAATTTTTTTCTAACACCTGTAGAAATTATTATAAAATATAATTTTATTAGAATTATAAAAGGGTTAGTGGACACTCACAAATCCAAAGCCTCCAACTTTGAATGTTTGCTCTGAAGTGGTGAAACCTTCACAGTATTTGGCAAGAAATATTTTAAGATGTGGGTCCTCAAGAAAGGCTGCTGCAATCTCTCCGCTCATGAGAGCCTGATGATAATCATCTTCTCCATATAATCTCTTAATATTGTTCGGATCAAAACCTAAAACCTCCAAATATTTCACAACAAAAGAGTTTCCATCGCATCCAACTTTGGCTCCACTCCTTTTAAGTGTCTCGATGTCGGTCTTTGTTGGATCAAGCCTTTGAACAGTGAGCAGTGACGTTAAACTGGCAGTGAAACTTTGTATGATGACTAATGCAACAAAAAGCCATACAAGCATAGTCATGCGCGATAGATTACTATGTAATCTCTCTCCTGCAATTAGACATTTATAAGCCTTAAAATCCTAGTGGAAAGATAAGACAACTTATTCTGTTAGAGCAATATGTGAATAAATATTTGCTTGCACTATGATGCCCCCTACTCATTCGTAAGGGCCTTAGCAGATTATGAATGTTATGAATGTTATGAATGTTGAGGTGCAAACTAAACATTAATTTTAGTTCTTAGACTACTTGATGGAATCACGTAATAAATACACATACAATAGATATTAAGAATATCAAGAATTAATGTGGCTTTAGAAAAACTATTCCATTTGTCAACAAAGGCACAATTTACTCTCTATTTGGACATTCATACACTTAAGAGCTACTAGAAAATATTTTCTCCTTGGTTGACATGACAACTCATCAAATGATACAATACACATTAAGTTTCTCAAAGTTTCATATAGAATTGACAAAATTTAGGACAATCCTAATTGACAAAATAATAATTTTGTCATTACCTTTAATTTCAACTCCATAAATAACATCAAAATCTTGTCACAACTATTAGTTGAAGGTACAATAACAAATTTAAATGATAATTAAAATAATTGTATAACAAAAATGGATATAGTTACCTGTAGTTGAGAACAATGTTGTGAAGGATAATGAAAGCATGGTTCCAATTTGGTTTGGGACACTGCCTCCAAAATCTGGGTGGCGATTCCGCTCTATTAGCCATACCACAAAGCCATTATAGACATTAATGACTACTGTAAAGACCCATAGAGTTGTAGTAAACGGCTTTTTGAACAACCAAGCTCTTCCCCATCTTTTTGGCCTGTTATATATCAACATCTGTAGACTGGAGCTAGTGTACGGTTGTGAAAACTCTGCATATTCACAACGTTGGGAAATGATGGTTGTATCTCCAACAACTGCATCAAATTTCTACAAAAATAGAAGGTAAAATTCAGTTCAAGAAACTTGCAAGATTGATACTGTTGGTGCAGTTGCATATATTCCATATGCCAGTGAAACATATTTCATGCTATAGGTGAATGGAATCAAAACAAGCTAGCTAGTTAAATAGATCAAGTGTTTAGCATACTGACAAAATGATATGTAAAAAATAAAAAATGTTGCACCTGAACATAAATTTGTTCCACCAAGGAATCATAGGTGCCTTCAAATGGTATGAATTCATATGCCAAAGGGTATGGTAAAAGTTCTAAGGTAGCTTTAAAGACACTGATAGAAAATCCAGTGATGATTGGATCACCCCCAGAAGGATCATATCTCACGTTCACAAATTCTTTAAATGTGGCTTCTCTTGGTACTCCGATTTTCAGTTGGTGTGCAATAGTTGGCATTGCCCATCCTTTTGGCGCTGACCAAGGGCCGCCCGGCCAAAACACTTGTCCTAGAATTATCATCGACTTATTGTAATTGCTCGTTTTGTTGACTGTCTCTGAGAAGCCCAATCCCTCCGTCCAATATCCAAGTTCCCTGTAACTTTTTCCAACCACATTAGCTATGCGAAAGATGCCAACTGGGGCCAATTTTCGGTCAGTAAATTTGAATGCACCACTCAAGCCTAGAAAATTACTTTTCATGATTGCTTCTAGCAACTGTTCTCCATTTATTTCACTGACACAACCATGGTCGAGACAACTCCTATGGCTCCTAGAATGAGGGTTTCCCCCTAATGCAAGAGACACTACCCATGCAGCGTCATAGGCCTGCAAAGTAGAGGTTCCTGGTTCTGGAAGAGGCAAATTTGGATATTGCAGACGAAACATAGCCCTAAATCTAGATCGGAAATCATTGAAGTGTTTCTTGGTGGTGGGAAAGTAGCTGGTGACTCCCAAGACACCTTGCATTGAGGAGATGGATGATGCATTAAGTGAATCTATTTGACTTGTAATGGCATTGGTGGTGATCCACACATAGTCTTTCCCCATCATCCCCAATTTGTTGGCTTCCTTGAAGATTTTAGTGCCTAATGTAATGGAAGTATGAACAATAAAAACTCTACATTGTACCTTTTTCAAGCTCTCTAGTTTTTTTGATATAGAAGAGTAAGGGGTTAAAGGAGAGAGGGGAAGAAGGTCACTAATCTCCGCATCCACTTCTTGTATTGCGTCAATGACACTGGGGCTGATGCCACTACCATCTGGGTTGAAGTCTTCATAGATGATATTAACTTTCCTCCATTGCCAACTGTGAATAATGGCTGCCACAGCTTTCATTTGAGCATCAACACTGCGAGCCGCACTAACTAGGAAAGGCCAGTGGTGACAGGCCCATAATGGGGTTTCATTTGCCAGAGACAAGATAGGGACATGGGATTCATTGCCTAGCCGAGCAACAAAGGCCGCCTCTTGCCATGTTCTGAAGCCTATGATTGCTCTTGCATGATACTTTTTTATGAGGGTCTGAGCTGAAATCAATGTTAGAAGTCATGACATTCATTAAAAAGGAAGAAGAGAAAGAAACACCAAAAAGGAAGTGATAGATGGTTTTAACTAGACTAAGACTTGTTCAAACATCTTGCAATTTATCAACGATAGGCAATGTGCCTACTTAGATGAAAAACAATATAGATATTGTGGAAGCCAGTTGAATATTCTAACTGTAACATGATTATTCCAACTCTCCCTGTAGGATTCTTGTTGCTAATCTAAAATGCTGTCAACAAGCGCGTCTAAATCCTATTATGTTAAGCGAAAAAAAATTGCAAGGACATAATGCATTTATAGGTGTAGTAAAAACTCCATATGAAATTCGTAAAAATAAATAAATTAAACAATCCTGTATGTGTCCAATAGTCTCTAGTCATTTTGTTCTTATCGAAGAAATAAAATCGTAGACTTTTCAAAAGCATACTCCAACTTGAGTACCCTTGTTTATATATTCTATTAAATGCAATTTGAATGATGTTGTCAGCACAACTTGTCTTAATTAGAGCCCTATGGCTTGGGACCAAGGAGATCCCGAGTTTGATACACTGAAGCCTCCCACCCACCTTGCTTATAAAAATAAAAACAAAAACAAAAACTTGAATGATGTAATTAGATCTTCAGATTCAAACTTCTCCCTAATATGCAACTTAATATGCGATAAACTGCAAATATTACTCTTGGGAGAACAGGTTGATAAGCAGATGAATTCTATTTTATTATATGAAACAATCTCTACGGGATATATGCTTATTGAGTTGATAAAAAAGACAATGAGTGATTCTTACCAGAAAAGGCTGCTCGGATGGGGTCTCCTCGGGAGTCTTCCAAATGTAGAATCGGGTACTGTTGGAGACCGGCCTGAGAATGGAAGTCTTTAATCGCCATCTCCATGGCTACTCTCTCTTTTTTTCCAGTAAGTGTTGTGTAATCCACAACAGCACCCAAACTGACCTTCTTAACTCGTTTCTGGAAAGCATCATCCAGCGTATTGGATAAGCCATTTGATGAACTAAATATCAAGATCAACATGAAGATACAACGATGGTGCGCTGAAAACATTTTTGTGCTCTTTTGGGATTTCACTGGTGGGAGACTCAGAGGTTAACGTTGGCTTATATATGGATTCATGTCGGTCTGACTCCGTAAATATCGCAGTGCCTTCGCCATTGGCACTATTAGTGGACTTTTGAGAAGTCCTTGTTCCACGGTGTAATGCTAGAATATTAGAGTATTTAACACAAGGGAAGGAATCAGGAGGATAGTAAGAACTATTCAACACAAGGAAGGAATCAGGAAGATAGCATTACGAGTTTACTTAAAGATTTTGTTAGCAATCTTAATATGACTACTATTGTTTTCGTTTTATTAGTCTAGAGAAGATGTTCTAAGCATTCAAATTCCATTGCATATTTATCATGGTATAAGAAGTTACAACTAAAAGCTACCGAAGATTAAGAGATTAGTACATGCTATAATGAACTTCACTATTTTCTCCAAAATGTGTCTGTAGACAGCTTGTTTTCTACCCGCTTCTCAGCAGATTTGGTTAATAATCTAATAAACGCTAGTGTTTCACAAGGTTATACACTAGCGTTTTCTTTTCTCTAACCTTTTATTTCTTTTCTCATCTTAATTTTTCTAACAAGATATCAGAGCAAGTTCCTTTTCCTCTCCCAGAAATTTGACCATCGACTTCTGCAGCTTCAAGGTTTACCAAGCAACACTGAAAGTCCAACCATGTTTCATGTCAGCACGGTTGTTGGCAAATCTGAACTTCTGTCAAGATCCAGAAAGATGTCCAATCATTATAAGCAGTACCAAACTTTAGAGACAATAATGTGTTTGATTTAGTGAGAAAAAATGCAAGTGGCTTTTCAACCATTTAAAAGAAGCTAATTGGGTTTAGAATAATTCTGATTGACAACACATTGTTGAATTGTTCGAGGTGTGAATATTGCAGAGTAAAAAATTTGGTCTCGTAAAAGAGAATGGTTTATCTTCACTAATTTAAGATGCTATGTCACGTGGGAGTACCTTGAAGTGCTACATAGGGTCCCTCTATATTCACAACAATTTGTCCCATGTGAAAACACCTCATTTTCTTGAAATGGAATCCTTGAGCATTTGAATCCCTCCTAAACTAGTTAAAGGTTAAATAGTTGAAAGAATCCATAAAGTAAAACACATTTAAGCATCATATACAGCAGTAGACTGTGAAACTTATTGAAGATTTCAGCCGCAAATATAGTAGAAATATGAACAATGAAAACTCTGCATCGTCCATTCTTTAGGCTCTCCAATCCTTGTATTTATCCAATACTCCTTAGTCAACCTAACCTCATAGGGAAAACCAAAAATGGTTGGAAACCACAAATAAAATCCTAGACTTTTGAAATATGCATCCCAACTGTGCTGCTCTTGTTTGTATATTCTGTTCAAATGCAACTAGAATGATGTAATCAGATCTTCAGATATAAGCATCTCATTCCAAGTTGATATGCGATAAGCTTCAAATATTACTCTTGATTCGTGTCATTATTGCAGAGTTTTCTCTGTCACCACCATTCATGGACTTCTTGAAAGGTATTTCCTTATGAAGTATTACCGGAAAAAATCATAACGAAGGTACTGCGAGATACTACAATGACTTGACTTCAAGCTTCTGGTAGAAAACTGATTGTGTCAAACAGGGAACCTGGCAGATTCTAGTCCTATTTCTGCATCATTTCGAGTTGTTATTCTTCTCTCAAATTCAATGCCAGAACAGAGTATGCAACTTGCAATACAGAATCCATTATCATTATCGTTAGCTTTTTGGCTAAATGATCAGGTGCGTCGGAGCACATTGGTAGGTTTTAGTATGAAAATGGAACTGAGATTCAACATTAATAGGAGAGTTAGGGAAATGCTAGCATTACTGTGTTTTTTCTTTTTTCTTTTTCCCTCTTAGAGAAGATATTCAAATCATAGGGTTCCCATTGCATATTCTTTCTAGTAGGAAAAGTTAAAAGTAACAATCTACGAAAGCTTGGATTTTGTGTACAATACATAGATAGGCTGTTATGTTTGAAAAAAGTTGACTTCTGCCGTTTTCTTTTCTTTGATCTTTTCATTCTTTTCTCATTTTTATTTTGTTCAAAAAAGCCTTTTGTTGAACACTTAGTGTGCAATGCACGCAAGGAGAAGCCAAAATCAGCGATTAAGGTATAAATTTTCTTCTCTGGCCTTAATTTGTGTGATTTTCGACTTCTCTGTGGTCGGAAAATTGATTAGAGTGCTGCAAGTTGCATTGAACTCATAAGGTCGAAAAGGAAATTTGTGATTTCTCTTTTGGTTTGGTCATTTCATGGAGCAAAAAGGAGTTCTATAGACTTGTCGGAAGCTGATCTATCGATTAGTGTCCTTGTTTCGTAAAAACTGCCATGGAATGGTGATAATCGGAGGAAAAAGGTGGCAACAGCAAAACAGGTCTGTTAACCCAATTTTGACCCACAAGTTGACCCATTGACCCAGTTAGAGTTGACTTGTTGATTTAGTCTAAGTTGACTCGTTGACCGGATTCTAAGTTGACCCAACCCGTTGATTGGATCTGAAGACCTAGTCCAACCCAAGATCCAAACCCAACTCATCAACTCGGTCTAGTTGATCGTTGACTGAGCATTGACCGTTGACTTTCACCTAACATAATTTTTAGGTGATTTCTATGCCAATTTTTTGCAATATTTTTCTGTGATTTTTTGGGAGATATTTGACTATTTTTGGGCATAATCAAAAAGGTATTTTGGTGATTTTGCACTTTTAATTTCTATTTGAAGGGGAAGTCAATAGGGAGTTTATTTGATGTGATGGACTATATGAATACTTCTGGTAGGGGTGCGATCATACTAGAACTATATGCAACAGAAGGACTTCCCAAGAGGTCATTTATCCTAGTACTATTCTTGCCCAATCATGCTTAATTGCAAAGTTCTAATGGGATTCGATGCATTGGTGTTGATTAAAAACAGAGATGTTAATCTTCTTTGAAGATCAGACTGGTGAAGATCTTAAAAAAACTGAAAAGCCAAGAGTTGTTAATGAAACTCTTAAAGATATAACCCTACATTTTTCTTCCCCAGTAAGTGCATATGAAAGGGGAACTACATAAGAAAAGCCACTTAAGGATATAAAAAGTGAAGAAGTTCCTAAAACTCCAATTATTGAAGAATCTAGAGAACATGTTGATAATCATCTCGCTGAGTCATTAACTTAGCCCTTAGTGAGAAAATCTAGTAGAAAGTGTTAGACTTTGTTAAAATATCTGTCACATGAGTACTTGATGCTAATTGATAGGGGAAAACTGCAATGCTATGAGGAAGCTAATGAATGTGAGTAGAAGAAAGAATGGAAGAAAGTAATGCAAAAGGAGATGAATTCCTTATAGGAAAACCACACTTATGATCTTGTGACATTGCCTAAAGGTAGGAGAGCATTTAAAAATAAATAGGTGTACAAGTTAAAGTCAGAAGAGAACAATTCGCTACCAAGGTACAAGGCGCGGTTGGTTGTGAAATGTTATGATTAGAAGAAAGGTATTGACCTTGAGGAGATTTTCTCTCCTGTGGTGAAGATGTCTTCAATTAGAGTTATTCTTGGTTTGGCTTCTAAACTGAACTTGGAGGTTAAACAACTTGATGTGAAGACTGCATTCCTTCATGGAGACTTGGAAGAAGAGATTTATACGAAGCAACCTAGGGGCTTCATAAAGAAGGGCAACGAGAATCTTGTATGTCAATTGAAGAAAAGCTTGTATGATCGAAACCAAGCACCTCATTAGTGATACAAGAAGTTTGAGTCATCCATGTTACAACATGGTTATAACAAGACCAACTTAAATCATTGTGTGCTTGGGAAGCACTTTCCAAGTAGTGATTTTGTCATCGTACTCCTATATGTTGATGATATGTTGATTGTTGATCAAGACATTAAAAAGATTGCTGAATTGAAGAAGGATTTAGGCAAGTCTTTAGCGATTAAAGATTTGGGACCAGTAAAGCGAATCCTTGGTACGGAAGTTAAACGTGATAGAGGACATAAAAAGTTATGGCTATCCCAAGGGAAGTATATAGAGAAGATATTTCAGAGATTTAGCATAGACAAGGTAGAAGCAATAAATATTCTACTTGCAAGTCATTTCAAGCTCAGTAAGGAGTAGAAGCCTGAAAGTAAGAGTGATGTTAAATATATGAAGAAAACACCTTACGCATTTGCGGTTAGTAGTTTGATGTATGTTGTAGTAAGCATTAGACCAGATATTGCTCATGCAATTAGAGTAATCAGTCATTTTATTTCAAATCATGGTAAAATGCATTGGGAAGCTGTGAAGTAGATACTCAAGTACCTTAAAGAAACTCCTAAGTTGTGTTTGTGTTTTGGTAATGATGAGCCTATATTGGTTGGATACACATATGCAGATATGGTTGGTGACCATGATGGGAGGAGATCTACAACAAGGTATATGCTCACCTTCATAGGGGGAGCAATTTCATTGCAATATAGGCTACAAGATTGTGTTGCCTTGTCTATAACAAAAGTAAAGTATATAGCAATCACTGAGGGTGGAAAAGAAGTTCTATGGATGAAGACGTTTCTTCAAGAACTTGGTATAAAAGAAGGGATGATTATCCTTTATAATGACAATCAAAGCTCCATCCACCTCAATAAGAACACATCATCTCATTCAAGGTCTAAGCATATTGATGTTAGATATCATTGGATTAAAGATGTATTAGAATCCAAGCAATTAGATCTTGTGAAGATTCAGACTGATGATAATGGAGCAGATATGTTGACGAAGCCACTAACAAGAGACAAGCTAAAGATTTGTTAGCGGGTTGTTGGAATGGACTCTGAGTAGAGTCAAGTTTAGGGAGCAATATTCTTTCTCTTATGGTGCAAAGATGTTGCACTAATGTTACTCCAAAAGGGATAAATTGTTAGGTTTAGAGTGAATTAGTAAGTGCAATTATGTAACTAGCATGTTCATGTTGTAAGTAGTTTATAGGGTTTCCAAGTTCTAGTCAGTTTGGGTTTCCTTAGTTCTAGCATAAAAGGAAACACTATGGGAAAACTTAATTATAAGGTTGAAAGAGATTGAAAGAAAACAAAGGTTTTTTGTATACATTATAATCCTCCTTATCATAATGAAGAATTACTCTTTAGGCCAAGGACATAGGGATTATCTTAACCTTGTAATTTTTGTGTGTTTTTTACTTAACTAATATTCTCTTTGTGTGTCCAGTGAGATCTTGAAAGATTTCGTGAGTTTAGATTCACGGGTTTGTTTCTAACATTCTTTTCTTACCCATTAAATCATTGGCTGGTTGGACCACAAGATCCTCGATAATGATGGTCAATGAGGTTTGGTGGCTTGTGCATTCATTGGTTTTAAAATGAAATAGGAGCAAAAATAGAATCCCATTTTGTTTGGTCCAATCAAATTCCTAGCAAAACGGTACTAAAATGCACAAAAATTATTAAAAAAATTATCACAGAATTGTTATCACGTATTAATTTATAAATAAATAATAATGAAAAAAATTACGTTATCAAAATTCTAAGCCAAAAGATCAAAACTGCAAAAACAAAGTTCCTTTCAAAAGTTGCAAATGAATCCTCAAAATTGAAAAACACACTTCATCACATTTTTACAAATAAAGTGCTACCGACTCCTAACATCATCTTTTGAAGAAGATAAACATGCAATTCTCAAACGAGAAGTATTATAGTAAAACCAATAAATGGGATAAGAGAAGTGCTACTGGGGCAAAAAGAATTTTGGGCAACGTCAATAACGTATGCTCTTCCCAAAGCCAAGAAAATAAGAACAATAACTAGAGATAAAAATACAATTATAGACTTATAAACCAAAGCTCTTGTTCCACACCCACGTTCCTACGAGCGAAGAGGACTCATGTTTGATCTGAGGATCCCGTTTCATAGCCAACCGCCAGATTTCCTCGTTTCTTTCGTATGTAGATATTTCTGGATTCTCCTACAGTTTTCACCCACCCGCTGCCACAAGTTTGCGTACACGCCCCACCGCCCCTTTTCTCTTTTCATTTTTTTGTTTTTTTGGATTCTTGTAAAAATATTTCAAAAATTTTCACCAAAAAAAAAAAAAATATATATATATATATATATATTTCAAAAATGAAGAAGACAGTAAAAACTGTATTTTGTCTCGACAGATTTAAAATGCTACATTTATCAGTTAAGTATGATTAACATAACGTAATTACCTAATGTTTAGAGTTGTGAAAATAAAGAAAAAGTATGTGGTCATCTTTTATTTATTTATTTTTATTTTTATTTATATAATAAATTTTTGGTCTAATTTCATGTAATTCCAATGGAAAGACTAAGTCAAAAACTTTGAAAAGGATAAGTGAAAGACCAACCAAAAGGAAAAATAACAAGACATAAGATATAGTTGTTAAATTTATTTTATATTGAATTAAGTTGATAGATAAAATTTTATTATGGATATGCAGTTTGTTAATATGAAAAAGCTCGATTTTATAAATATTAGTCATTTTAATTCAAAAAATTTATGACACAAGGTTTAGTTCCCCTAAAAAAATTATCTTTTACTTTTTTCTTTATTTGCACATGACAAAAGATAATGATTTTACATTAAGGGTTCAATAAAGGAAGCAATAAGTAACAAGACGTGCAAACTCGTAATGAAGATCTTGCAAACTTGCAAGAATGATTGCTTTGGGTCTCACATTTCCAAGATGCTTTGAATCGATGTATTCAAGCCTGGATGTTGCCACAGTTTGTAACAAACTGTTGTTAAAAGATGGAGTCTGAGGAAATGCGGCTGGTACATGCACGGTGTTATAAGTAAATAGAAGTTGAGAATGTAGAAGCATTTATGGTCTCACAGATGTATGAAGATGCAAATTCGGAACTAGAATCCGTTCCTCACTTGAAGAAGGAAGCAGCCGCAAAATAATAGGCAACATGTAGGTTACGGGACCCACAGATCAAAACTCAATGGAGATAGACGGGTCCCACGAACTCTGAAGATAAGATACTTGAGAAACGGAGTCAGTGGGATCAAAAACTGGAGGAGTGAGGGCCCCACAAGTCTTGTTGACAGAATCTCAGGTTTAAGAGTTTGCAGAACCACTTGTGTAGAAGATAAGTTTATCCCAAGTTGCATCTGTCACCTAGCAACTAGCACTTTTGTGTTTTGCAGCCGCCCATATAAGAGCATAGCAGGATGTAATCCTTATCAAGCAAATAGACTTAGTTCTAGTCTTGCTTCATTCTATGTTTGGTTCTTTATCTCTCTCTCCGCCTCCTTATTTGCCGTCTTTCACTTTTATTTATCTTTCCGTTCTCTTACTACCTACAACACTACTTGACATAATGTCATGCTAGTGTTATAGCAGGGTTGATGGCCCTGCAATCATGATGTCAAACATACTCTATGCTTTTATTTTTTGTAGTTATGTTTCTCTTCGACATTCTCTCATATGCTTGTTATAGTTTATTTGTTTCTTCACTCCCACGTTCTCTCTTTCATCTTTAGTTATAGAATCTAAAACTTCCTATTATGTTGCAGCTTGTCTAACTCCTTGACATAGTTTTATGTTTCCATAACTCCGCTCTAATTGTTGACCTCTCAAGCTTCATTATTCAGTCAATTTTTTCACCAAATCAAACCCCTAACGCTTAGAAACAGAAGGCTACACACTGCCATATTCAATAAACCCACCAAACTCCAATTTTCAACTCTTTCTACAAGGAGGAAGGGGCTTGGGTCCAAGCAAAACATGCTTAGTGGAGGTCGAAAACCTTCGATCGCCGCCCTTGACCTAGTCAGAACCCAATCGACAGGAAAGGAGGACCAGCGCCCTTGTTCACCACCGATCGCTTTCCACGTTGAAAGCACATGGATTGGAAAGCAAAGGTGCAAAAATGACCATCCGTTTATACCTCATATTCGAAAGCAGATGGATTAGAAAGCAACTCATGCTAACACGCGCTCTAGCAAACATTGTGAGGGTCATTTAGGGGTTATGCATTTTTAAACTTAAACCTTGAGGACAGTTTTTACTGAAGACGGAGCAATGACATATGTACCAAATCAAAAGCCAAAAATGGGAAAGACCAAGTTAAACACTAACCAAATGAAATGATAAGAAGAAATGAGATATAATACTTGAGGTTTTTTTACGTCGTGTTAGATTGTTAAATAAGAATTTATTATTGATATGTAGTTTTTGATTTCGAAAAGACATCATGATTATAAATGTCAACTTTTGCTCATTTACATGTGACATATAACTAAAGATAATTACAACATAAGATTCCTTGATTTGTTAGTTTTCATTGCAGTAACAATTCTGCACTTAAAACTATAAATATTTCAGTCCTATGAAACAATATATTAAATCCTAGTCCCGAGGACTTAAATGTTTAGCATTGAGCTTAAGGATGTAAGTAGCTAAAACGCGAACTATGGACTTGTGGCTGATAGTGATTTTCCATTTTAGGACCAAATATTGATGCTTCATCGATAAGACGTTCTTGATGCTTGTCCTTGGAGTGAAGGCGACATTGCCTCTGACGAACATTTTGAAAGATGAATATCAAAAGAGCCATGGTGGATGTTACTCCAGTGATGAGAAAGAGACCCCAAAAACTACTCATTCCAAGACTCTCTTGATCATCATGTCCAGGTGCAGAACACTTAATGGATGGGGTTGAAGAAGACTCAAGCTCTTTCAATTTTCCACTTTCAGATACTTCAAGAATTGCTTTGGAAATATCAAGTAGTTGAGGAGAACTCCTTGCAAAAGCCTAAGACATGAATGTAATCTTTTAGTTAGTATGGTGGCAATTCTTTAAGTGAAAAGTACATCTCATTTAGCTCAAATTGGCTCTTTTATTCTCATTCTAGACCTTTTGACAAAGTTAGTCTTTGAAATAAGAAGAGAGATTAATAGTGGCAAACATTCACAATGCTAATTCAACAAAAATACTCATATCCAGTATAAGATTTAACTTTTTTTCTAACACCTATAGAAATCATTATAAAATATAATTTTATTGGAACTGTAAAAAGGTTAGTGGACACTTACAAATCCAAGGCCTCCAACTTTGAATGTTTGCTTTGAAGTGGTGAAACCTTCACAGTATTTAGCAAGAAATATTTTAACATATGGTTCCTCAAGAAAGGCTGCTGCGATCTCTCCGCTCATGAGAGCCTGATGATAATTATCTTCTACGTAGAATCTCTTTATATTGTTGGGATCAAAACCTAAAACCTCCTTCAAATATTTCACAACAAAAGAGTTTCCACTGCGTCCAACTTTGGCTCCACTCCTTTTAAGTGTCTCGATGTCGGTTTTTGTTGGATCAAGCCTTTGAACAGTGAGCAGCGACATTAAACTAGCAGTGAAACTTTGTATGATGACTAATGCAACAAATAGCCATACTAGCATAGTCATGCGCGATAGATTACTGTGTAATCTCTCTCCTGCAATTATACATTTATAAGCCTTAAAATCCTAGTGGAAAGGTAAGACAACTTATTCTGTAAGAGCAATATGTGAATAAATATTTTCTTGCACTATGATGCCCCCTATCCGTTCGTAAGGGCCTTAGTAGATTATGAATGTTATGAATGTCGAGGTGCAAACTAAACCTTAATTCTACTTCTCAGACTATTTGATGGAATCAAGTAATAAATACACATACAATAGAGATCAAGAATATCAAGAATTTAATGTGGCTTTAGAAAAACTATTCCATATATCCATAAAGGCGCAATTTACTCTCTATTTGGACATTCATACACTTAAGAGCTGCTAGAAAATATTTTCTCATTGGTTAGCGTGAGAACTCATCAAATGATACAATACACATTAAGTTTCCCAAAGTTTCATATAAAATTGACAAAATTTGGGACAACCTTAGTTGACAAAATAATAATTTTGTCATTACCTTTAATTTTGACTCCATAAATAACATCAAAATCCTGTCACGATTATCAGTTGAAGGTACTGTCACAAATTTAAACAACAATTAAAATACTTTTATAATGAAAATGGATATAGTTACCTGTAGTTGAGAACAATGTTGTGAAGGATAATGAAAGCATGGTTCCAATTTGGTTTGGGACACTGCCTCCAAAATCTGGGTGCCGATTCCGCTCTATTAGCCATACCACAAAGCCATTATAGACATTAATGACTACTGTAAAGACCCATAGAGTTGTAGTAAACGGCTGTTTGAACAACCAAGCTCTTCCCCATCTTTTTGGCCTGTTATATATCAACATCTGAAGACTGGAGCTAGTGTACGGTTGTGAAAACTCTGCATATTCACAACGTTGGGAAATGATGGTTGTATCTCCAACAACTGCATCAAATTTCTACACAAATAGAAGGTAAAATTCAGTTTAAAAAACTTGCAAGATTGACACTGTTGGTGCAGTTGCGTATATTCCATATGCCAATGAAAAATATTTCATGCTGTAAGTTAATGGAATCAAAACAAGCTAGCTAGTTAAATAGATCAAGTGTTTAGTATACTGACGAAATGATATGTAAAAATAATAAATATTGCACTTGAACATAAATTTGTTCCACCAAGGAATCATAGGTGCCTTCAAATGGTATGAATTCATATGCCAAAGGGTATGGTAAAAGTTCTAAGGTAGCTTTGAAGACACTGATAGAAAATCCAGTGATGATTGGATCACCCCCGGAATGATCATATCTCACGTTAACAAATTCTTTAAATGTGGCTTCTCTTGGTACTCCTATTTTCAGTTGGTGTGCAATAGTTGGTATTGCCCATCCTTTTGGCGCTGACCAAGGGCCACCCGGCCAAAACACTTGTCCTAGAATTATCATCGACTTATTGTAATTGCTTGTTTTGTCGATTGTCTGTGAGAAGCCCAAACCCTCCGTCCAATATCCAAGTTCCCTGTAACTTTTTCCAACCACATTAGTTATGCGAAAGATGCCAACCGGGCCCAATTTTCGGCCAGTAAATTTGAATGCACCACTTAATCCTTGAAAATTAATTTTCATGATTGCTTCTAGCAACTGTTCTCCATTTATTTCACCAACACAACCATGGTCGAGACAACTCCTATGGCTCCCAGAATGAGGGTTTCCCCCTAATGCAAGAGCCACTACCCATGCAGTATCATAAGCCTGCAAAGTAGAAGTTCCTGGTTCTGGAAGAGGCAAATTTGGATATTGTAGATGAAACATAGCCCGAAATCTCGATCGGAAATCATTGAAGCGTTTCTTGGTGGTGGAGAAGTAGCTGGTGACTCCCAAGACACCTTCCATTGAAGAGATGGATGATGCATTAAGTGAATCTATTTGACTTGTAATGGCATTGGTGGTGATCCACACATAGTCTTTCCCCATCATTCCCATTTCATTGGCTTGTTTGAAGATTTTAGTGCCTAATGTAATGGAAGTATGAACAATAAAAACTCTGCATTGTCCCTTTTTCAAGCTCTCTAGTTTTTTTGATATAGAAGAGTAAGGAGTTAAAGGAGAGAGGGGAAGAAGGTCACTAATCTCCGCATCCACTTCATGTATTGCATTAATGACGTTGGGGCTGATGCCACTACCATCTGGGTTGAAGTCTTCATAGATGATATTAACTTTCCTCCATTGCCAACTGCGAATAATGGCTGCCACAGCTTTCATTTGAGCATCAACACTGCGAGCCGCACTAACCAGGAAGGGCCAGTGGCGAGAGGCCCATAATGGGGTTTCATTTGCAAGAGACAAGATAGGGACTTGGGATTCATTGCCAAGCCGAGCAACAAAGGCCGCCTCTTGCCATGTTCTGAAGCCTATGATTGCTCTTGCATGATACTTTTTTATGAGGGTCTGAGCTGAAATCAATGTTAGAGGTCATGAAATTCATTAAAAAAGAAGAAGAAAAAGAAACACCAAAAAGGAAGTGATAGATGGTTTTAACTAGACTAAGACTTGTTCAAACATCTTGCAATTTATCAGCGATAAGCAAAGTTCCTGCTTAAATGAAAAACAATATAGATATTGTGGAAGCCAGTTGAATGTTCAAACTCTAACATGATTATTCCAACTCTCCCTGTAGTATACTTGTCGCTAATGTAAAATGCTGTCAACAAGCGCGTCTAAATCCAATTATGTAAAGCAAAAAAAAGTTTCAAGGACATAATGCATTTATAGGTGTAGTAAAAACTCCATATGAAATTCGGAAAAATAAAGAAATTAAACAATCCTTGTATTTGTGCAATAGTCTCTAGTCATTTTGTTCTTATCGAAGAAATAAAATCGTAGACTTTCAAAGGCATACTCCAACTTGAGTACCCTTGTTTATATATTCTATTAAATGCAATTTGAATGATGTTGTCAGCACAACTTGTCTTAATTAGAGCCCCGATGGCTTGGCACCAAAGAGATCCCAAGTTTGATATACACTGAATCCTCCCACCCACCTTGCTTATAAAAATAAAACAAGAACAAAAACTTGAATGATGTAATTAGACCTTCAGATTTAAGCATCTCCCTAATATGCAACTTAATATGCAATAAACTGCAAATATTACTCTTGGGAGAACAGGTTGATAAGCAAATGAATTCTATTTTATTATATGAAACAATCTCTACGGGAGATACGCTTATTGAGTTGATAAAAAAGAAAATGAGTGATTCTTACCAGAAGAGGCTGCTCGGATGGGGTCTCCTCGGGAGTCTTCCAAACGTAGAATCGGGTACTCTTGGAGACCGGCCTGAGAATGGAAGTCTTTAATCGCCATCTCCATGGCTACTCTCTCTTTTTTTCCAGTAAGGGTTGTGTAATCCACAACAGCGCCCAAACTGACCTTCTTAACTCCATGTTTCTGTAAAGCATCATCCAGCGTATTGGATAAGCCATTTGATGAACTAAATACCATGATCAACATGAAGATAAAACGATGGTGCAATGAAAACATTTTTGTGCTCTTTTGGGATTTCACTGGTGGGAGATTCAGAGGTTAACGTTGGATTACATATGCATTCATGTCGATTTGACTCCTGTAAATATCGCAGTGCCTTCCCCCATTGGAGCTATTAGTTGACTTTTGAAAAGTCCTTGTTCCACGATGTATTGCTACGCTCATTCAACATAAGGGAAGGAGTCAGGATGACAGTGAGACTTATTGAAGATTTTAGCCACAAATATAGTCGAAATATGAATAATGAAAACTCTGCGTCGTCCATTCTTTAGGCTCTCCAATCCTTGTATTTATCAAATACTACTTCGTAAACCTAACCTCATAGGGAAAACCAAAAATGGTTGGAAACCACAAATAAAATCCTAGACTTTTGATATATGCATCCCAACTGTGCTGCTCTTGTTTGTATATTCTATTCAAATGCAACTAGAATGATGTAATCAGATCTTCAGATATAAGCATCTCATTCCAAGTTGATATGCGATAAGCTTCAAATATTACTCTTGATTCGTGTCATTATTGCAGCGTTTTCTCTGTTACCACCATTCATGGACTTCTTGAAAGGTCTTTCCGTATGAAGTATTACCGGAAAAAATCACAACGAAGGTACTGCGAGATACTACAATGAATTGACTTCAAGCTTCTGGTAGAAAACTGATCGTGTCAAACAGGGGACCTGGCGGATTCTAGTCCTATTTCTGCATCAACCATGGTCTGATAGCTTCTGGTTGAAAACTAATCGAGGGTGGTGTAAAACATTGTCAGACTCTAATACAAAATAGTTAAGTTCATATATTTACAAACCGGCTGTAAGAAAGAAACAAAAAAAAAAGAAAAAAAAAAGAAGGAATTTTCTAACATAATTTCAAGACTTATCATAACTTATAGTTCAAGCATACGGTGACCCTCTGATAACGCCTAAAAAACCCACAATTGGGTGTTGGAATGTCCAATGTTATTTGTAGAATTTTTCTTTTTTAAACTAAAAACTTGTTGGCCCTATCATCAATTGCTTTGAATGAATAAATGAGCCTTTTAATACATATCATTAACTGTTGGATCAAATGCTGTGGAGGATTCTTGTCTTCAAATCTACTTCTATTTTGCCGTGCTATTTTTTCTTAGACTAACAATTGCTAGATTGCCTAGTTTGACAGCTGAACCTAAGAAACCGTGATTTCACCTCAAGGGGGAGAATTGGGCTAAGACTAAAACTTACTACAACTACCAAAGATTAAGCGATTACTACATGCTTGCATGGCTTGCACTATTTCTACGGAGAAAATCATTTGCTTCTGTTTCAAAACTTGTCTCTAGCGAGCTTGTTTTCGGCCTACTTCTCCAGATAAGGTTAAAAATCAAATCGCTTGGCTTTTGTACATCACAAGGTTAAACTCTGGCATTTATTTTTTTTTTTGTTTTCTTTTTGTTTTTGGTCCTCTATTCTTCTCTTTCTTTTCGCATCTTAATTTTTCTAACAATTTCTTTTCTCCATTCCTGAAATCTTACCAAGAAACACTGAAAATTCGTAGTAGGTTCAATGTCAACATGGTTGTTGGCAAATCTGAGCTTCTGCGAAGGTCCAAATGAATTGACAGCCACTGGTTACTTCTAGAACATAACTTAATAAATGGATTAGTGAAGACCTAAACAACTGCTGTGTAAGCCGTACCATAATCTAGCAGAATAATGTGTATAATTAGTGGAGGAGAAAGAGTCAAATGGCTCTTCAAACCATCTAAAATAATTTAAACTAGTTTATTATGATTCTGATTAAAAGCACATTGTTGAACTGTTCAAGGCATAACTATTGACCCATTTCAATGTACCAGCTTCAAGTCAAAGATGTGACTATGATGCTTTTGGAAGCTGATAAAGTCCTAGATGTTTGGATTAATAAACTCTTGATGGGTTTGTCCGGTAGTTTAGTTCCGAGACATTGCAGAATAAAGTATTTGGTCTCAGAAAATGATATGATTGAACTTCACTAGTTTAAGCTGCAAAGTCATGGGAGGACCTTGAAGCGGTCAACTTATTTTAACAACGCCTGGTCTCTTGTGCAATCACCTTCTCATTTTCTTGAGAACGAGGGTTGAATACTTGAAAGAAGCCAAAAACACATTAAAGCATGATATATAGGGCAAAAAACTGTTACTATTAAAATGAGGGCTCATAACTGGTTTCAGAAACTCTATTCTTAGAAGTTCTATTTTATTTTTTATTTTTTATTTTTTTAATTTAGGTAAAAGGGTGTTTGGGAATAGAGAATTTTAAACTTCCACCATTTAGGTAAAAATATCCCAATAATTTCACCTAAGCTACCAGGTAGGTGACAGATCCTTGGAAGTTTTGTTCTCTATTGATACTTCATATCACACTTACGAAACCGTTAATTGCCTTCATTAGTCTTGACTTGCAGAGAGCGGAAAATCTCTAAATCACTGTTGTATCTACGTAAGAATAATATTCATGGCTTCCACCATTTCTCCACAGAAAATTCTTTTCTTCTGGTTCAGATTTTTTTTTTTTCCGTCCAACTTTTTTCTACGTCCTCTGCAGATTCGGTTAAAATCCAATCACTTTGCTTTTATGTTTCACAAGATCAAACTCTGGTGTTTTCTTCGCACTAATTTTTTTTGTTTCTCATCTCAATTTTTCTAACAAGGTATCCAAACAACTTCTTTTTCCCATACCTAAAATTTGACCATCAAGTTTTGCAGCTTCAACTTTTACCAAGCAACACTGAATATTCACAAACTACCAATAACATAATGGTTTATCCCAACTCCTTGTTTGATTTTTGGATTAGATAATAGACCTCTGAATATTAATTGTAAAGTCATGAAAGGTTCTTGAAGTGCTACAATTGTTCACCTATTTCACAACGATTGGTCCCATGTGGAAACACCAACTTATTTTCTTGATTGGAATCTTAGACGATTTCAATCCCACCCAAACAAGTTGAAGGTTGAATACTAGACAGAAGATTCAAACAAAAATCCCTGAAAGCATAGTCCATAGAAATTAGTCCTCTACTAAAACGTCGTATCACACCAAACCGTTGATTATCTCCATTGAGTCTTTGACTTGTACAAATATACAAGCAAGCAGAAAATCTCATTCACTTTTTTTTTATTTTTTATTTTTATGGACATGTGAGTTTATTCATCAAAAAAATAAGAGAGTTCAAAAGCTTAAAGGCATATCTCAACATTATAATTCTTCTTTGAAAAGATCAAATTTGGAATTTGCCAACTATTGCACAATAAAGCATTTGCCTAAGAATGTTTAATGTTCCTAAATAGAGAAGTTCTTCTATGAACTACTTTTTTGATTCTAGCCAATAAAATTAATATTTCAACAGTCTTATTTTGAAAATGTTTAAAATTTTGTTTAGACCATATATAATACATATAAGCTAAGAAATAAACTTTAAGAAGCTTTGCACCCAAATTTTTTTCTTTTTTTGCCTTAGTTATTTATTGTAGTTCAAAATTTCAATCATTGATAGTCCTAAGAATGCCTTGTTATGTAAGAATACTTCGCCAAATTTGCCCAGTACAAATACACTGAATCTCTCATTTACTTTTGTATCAAAAAATAATATTTATATAATTTCTCACTCACTTTCACACAAATATGACATTTTCTTTTGCAGAGCTTGTAAGTGTAAGTACATAGTGCAGTCATTCTCTAACAAGCAACATGGGACTTAGAAGAATTAAAACTAAAAGATAAAAATGCAACATAGTCAAAAGTAATTGAAAGCTGGGATGTGACCGTGATTGGATATCTAATGCCTCATTCAAGACTATTCTGGAACCAGTTTGGGTTATTCAACAGCTCCTTTGAATTCAAGTTCAAATGTACCGAAGTCTAGGAACCTTGAACTTGGGTATCTTCATAACTATCGCAAGTTGTCAGCCCAAAACCAGTTTGGAAATCTTGAATTAGTCCCTGGCATATCCTGTAATGAACAGATGGTTCAATACCGCTTGATCAAGAGGTCTAAGAAATGACCCTGAGCTTGACTAGTTTACATAATGATCTTGTCTTCTGAAAAGAATTACAAATTGAAGTCATTCACATCTTAGTTTGCGGCTTTTAGGTTGTTTGTGAGACTCTGGAAGTTGGCTTGAAGGATTGTTTACACGTTTGGGGTGCTCTTTTAAGATGGGTTAAATCACGGGTGGTTGAAGCATGCATCTCACGACGAAGATTGTTGATAAATGAGGGTCTATCAGGTTTGGCGCGTTGTGCATTGGTTCAGGGTGATGATAAGCGTGCAGTATAAAATGTTTGAGTTACCACGAATCGTGTTAAAAAAAAAAAATTAGTTCTATCTTAAAATTAACTTGTAATGAGATGTGTCATTACAGAAGACTCCACAACCACAGTTGTTATTATCCAGAAAATTCCCAGTTCAAAGCGTTTTAGAGGCCCGTGTTTCAGCAATTCCATCGGTTGCTCAGACTGAGGAGGCACTACCTCAACCACTTATTCAGGCAGACGAGCCAATGTTCAGTGTTTCTGGTTGCTTGAAGGTGTCTTCCAAGATGGAAGACAAGGAGATCCATTCGCAGAAGGCAACAACATCTGTTTCCGCTTGTATAGGTAAGCTGGTTATCAGGCTTACTACAACCACAAGTACTGCTGTTGTCATTTTTGTTAGTCAAGAGTAGATGATCTAAGTATAGGAATTCCACTGCATATTTCACCTCAAATGGAAGAGTTAGGCTAAGAATAAAACCTACTACAACTACTACTGTTGTGGTTTTTGTTGGTCAAGAGCAAATGCTCTAAGTACAGGGATTCCACTGCATATTTACCAAAGACACTGCAACTTAGTACATGCTTGCATGGTTTGCCCTATTTCTCCAGAAAAAACCGTTTGCTTCTGGTTCAAAACTTGTCTCTGTTAAAAGAAACATTTCAATCACCAATAGGGTCAGGACTGCTTTCTGCAGTGCCCCCAACCGCTCAAGCTCTGGATGCTGTTAATTGACAGCATGGCAACATGCAGACAGCACAACAACCTTGCTGCCAGCGCTGAACAAGGAAACTGCCAAAGCGTGGAATGCACAGAACACAGCAGTGAGAAAACGTGCTTGCCTCACACCTCAGCCTAGAGAGTGGTCACGGCAACTCCATACACGAGTAGTACCCGTGCAGGCACATAGAGCCCACTACTCTTAACTAACGTCTGGAGAAAGTCCATCCACTGAGGCATCGTGGTGCTATACCATTGGGACAGTTAAGTCTGCATTCAAGAAATACAGGCGTGTTAGCAGTGACTTGGAGGGCACATCGTATGGAAGCCAACATAAAGCAGCTAAGTCTCCTAGCCGACAAGAAATCATGAGCCAAGAAAGTGAGGAGTGGGCAATTGACTTTACCTTCATGTAAAATCTTGATGTAAACTTCTTAATAGTTACTTGGAAGTGATAAGTGGAACTCCAATACTTATATAATGACATGGATATATAACATTGGAAATAAACCAAAGTCATCTAAATAATTCAATCCAATCAAACTCAACACAAAAGTTATGTTTGACTTTGTGTAGTTGTAGTAGGGTCAATGGTCCTATGATTATGGAATCCATTCTTTTGGGGCTTTTGTCCCATCTTTTACTTTTATTTTATATTTTTTTTCCTCATACCTACATAACTTAACAACCTCCAATTTATTGGTTTTTATGATTACATCTTTATGTTTCCACTCACTAAGTCAAATTAAACAATAGAACGCACTAAACTCTGATTTTCTTCTATCTCTAGCCAGCTTGTTTTTTGCCTACTTCTCCAGAGGTGGTAAAAAATCAAATCACGTGGCTTTTTGTTATAGTCTAGATTAGAGCACCAAATAATCGGTCGCCAAACTTGCAGTGGACGATCAACACTTCTATCGAGCTTCCCTTTTATCCTTTTCCAAGTTATTTTCAACCACAAAGCCAACGCAACCACCACAATCATCCACACATCAGCACACACACAATCTCGCATCAAGTGGACACGGCACACCTGTATATAGAGACAACACCAAGTTTCCACAAAACATTTTTCACATAAACAATTCTAGGGTTCTTCCTCACGATGGATCCCCAAATTAATAGACATTACAGACAATTATAGTTTTGCCGTTCGAACAACGAACAACAAAGCCACGGATCCAGTGAGTAGGACCCAACACATTACGCCCACGTGGGAGCCCAAATTCTACCAAAACTAATTATAAAAATCTACTACGAAAGGACCAACTAATTTAGGACTGTGACACTTTTGTGCATCACAACGTTAAACTATAGCATTTTCTTCCCTCTAATCTTCTCTTTCTTTTCTCATCTTAATTTTTCAAAGGTATCCGAACAATTTGTTTTCCCCCTTCCTGAAATCTTACCAAGAAACACTGAAAATTCGCAGTAGGTTCGATATCAGCACGGTTGTTGGCAAATCTGAGCTTCTGCGAAGGCCCAAATGAATTGCCCACAATTATTTGCTTCTAGAACATGGCTTAATACATGGATTAATGAAGACCTAAACAACTACTGTCTAGCAAAAATAAAGTCTTTGATTAGTGGAGTTAAATGGCTCTTTAGACCATCTAAAATAATTTAAACTGGTTTGTAATAATTCTAATTAAGAATACATGTTGAACTGTTCAAGGCATGAATATTGACCCATTTCAATATACCAACTTCACGTCCAAGATGGCGTCGATGACTCTTTTCGAAGCTGATAAAGAGTCCTAGATGTTTAGATTAGTAAACTCTTGATGAGTTTGTCTAGTAATTTAGTTCTATGACACTGCAGAATAAAAAATTTGGCCTTAGAAAATGATATGATTGACAACGATTAGTCTCATTGGAATCACCTTCTCATTTTCTTGAAATGGAATCCTTGCCCAATCGAACCCCACCTAGACTAGTTGAGGGTTGAATAATTGAAAGAAGCCAAAAATATATTAAAGCATAATATATTGAGATTACAACCGTTACTATTAAAATAACGGCTCATACGTGGGCTCAAAGATTCCATTTTAATAAGTTTTTTTTTCCTTTTTTAGATAGGTAGTTTGAAATTTCTACTTAAATTGGGGATGGAGAATTTCAAACTTCCACCATTTAAGTAGAAATTTCCTGGTAATTTCACTTAAGCTATCAAGCAGGTGACAGAATGTGGAAAAAAATAAGAAAAGTCCCTACTAAGACTTCATATCAAACTTACCAAACCGTTATTGTCTCCATCACTCCTGGAAAACGTTCGTAAATATGACATTTCTTCGCAAAGCATGTCCACATGGGGCTTAAAGAGGAAAAATATAAGGCAAGGAGGTCCAAGTAAAAATAAAGGTGGAGGGAAGTTATTGATTGGACATCCCATGCTGCAGGGTCTTGGGTCTCAATTCTTTCTTAAAAGGCCAATCTCATTATCTTAACTAAGAGTTGTTAAATGGCGTATGTGAGCAAATATTCTCGTTTGCCTTCTCAATGTAGGAGAAAATCCTCCCCCACAGAGGCCCACCCATTAGACATGACATTATTATGCACTACTATTAGTTTCAATTTGGGTCAAGTTCAAATGCACCTAAGTCCAGGAATATTTATTTGGTTTTCTTCATAACCATCGCAAATTGCCAACCCAAAACCAGTTTGAAAATCTTGAACAACTCCTTGGCATTTCTTGTAATGAACGAATCGTGCAATACCCTTAATCAACAGGTTTAAGAAAAGATCCTGAGCTGGATTGAATTTGGGCAGTTTTCTGGCATTGGGTGACCCTCTGAACAGAGTTTACAGAATGATCTTGTTCTGGCTTCTCTGAAAAGAATTTCAAATTAAAGTTGTTCATATTATAGTTTGCAGTTTTTATGTTGTTCGTGCAACTCCAGAAGTTCGCTTGAAGGATTTTTCATTTTTTTGGGGTGTTCTTTTAAGATGGGTGAAATCATGGGGGATTGGACCAAGAATATTGTGAGTGAGATAGTTGATGAATGAGGGTCCATGACGTTTGGCGGATTGTGCATTGCTTCATAAAATGTTTCATTTATGATAAATCATGTTAAAATTTTTAGTCCTATCTTAAAATTGACTTGTAATGAGAAGAGACATATCTTCAAATATAAAAGATTCTATAATAAGTTACAAGTGTCAAAAATTTGACACGTTATTTTACAATCTCTTACAATCATATGAAGGCATAATTACAGGATTTATGAATGATATTATAAAAGAATCTTATGCCTAAAAAATGATCATAACTGGATCTGATTCACTTAAGCTATAAGCTCACATATCATCTTAAAATATTTATTTCTTCTTTAAAATTGACCTATAAAGAACAAATACAGTTTTTTTCATATATAAAGAAGTACATAATAAGTTACAAGTATCGGTAATAATTCAATCAATGTAAAGCTATTGAATCCATGGAGTCAGGTTGACAGAAGACTTAAGTGTAGAGAATGCAGATAGCTTTCTGTGGTTGAAATGCAGAGTGTGTCTGTGATGTTGGGGATTGGTGGTGTCTAACTGTGATTAAGAACAGCAGGGTCGCTGGAGAGACAACATTGATCCTGCTAAGTTATATTATTTCTAGCTCTTTCATCCATCAGATTTTGACTTCTCAGACAGTCTGATAATATGTGATAAATATGAAGCCCAAACCAATTCCAAGACTAAGACCAGCATAGTATAATCATGGAAATTTGTTCACTACTTTAGATAATTTGTCCACTGGGGCCTATTGCTCCTGGAAAACGAACATAAATATGACATTTCTTCGCAAAGCTTGTCGGTGGCGTTATGGGGCTTAAAAAAAAAGGTGCAAGATGGTCAAAAGTTAAAAGAAAGGTGTAGGCATTTGAGCTTCATTGGACATCTCATGCCCTAGGCCCAGTCAAAACAGATCTAACAAAGAGGAGTACGAGCTCCTCGACCAAATGATCGCGGATCGAAAACCAGAGGTTCAAAAATTGACTTTTTATTTTCCCATGCTTTCCCCGATCAAAGTGGCCTAACAGCAACTCAAGCAACTCTATGTTAGTGAAATATTCAAGTCTATTGCATTATCTAGAAGGATGAAGGATGAAGCCGCCTGACCTTGATGATGATAAGCCGACCAAAGTGCCGAGCTGATAACATGATAAAGATGCCGACTTGAAGAATGTTATCCTTCTGTTGATTTTGAAGAATGTGCTAAGCCGTCGAATTGTATCAAGCCGACCTTTGTTCTTCATGTTATCATGTTATGTTAGAAAGCATGCCATTGTTTATCTTGTTTCGTTTACATTGGGAAGTGTGCCAATTCTTATAAATAGGACCTAAGGCACTCTTGTATGACCATCCAAAATGGTTGTATGAGTTTTTTGTTTGTAAGGCAATAAATTTTTTTTTTTGCATTTTGGAATAGCATATTGCTCTTCAAATATGTTGAGTTTTATATAAATGTATAGTAGGACATTTAGGCCTTACGGCCATGATTTTCAAATTGCTTATGATATTATTAAGTTTGTTTTATACTTATTTATATTTAAGTTATTCTTACTAAATTCATTCCTTTTCTGCTCTATTATTATTATTTTTATATCTTTTGTTATAGGCATGTTGCTTCTTTGGTTTAGTTTTGTTCAAACTATTGAAGGTTACAAATTCAAATCAAACTCCACTATAATGTTGAACAATACAACAAACTCTGATTTTCCTCATGGAACAAACTATGATTTTTCACACTCTACCCATGGGTGTGACCAATCGAAGCCAATCCGCTTGCTGGAGAAGCCACTTGGGCGAGACACCGGCAACGAGGCCTGAATCAACATCCGCCTTTAGAGACACACCTACATATAGTGGCTGAGGCTATTTTAAGTTAAAAAGATTTTGTTATTGATATATAATTTGTTAATTTTATAAAGACTCAATTACAATAAATATCCACTAATGTATAAGGCTCATCCATTTGAATTCTAAAAAATTACCCACAAGGCTTAGTTTCTTTCAAAGAAACTATCTTTTTATTTTTTTCTTTTGTTTGTCCGTGAAATCTAACTGAAGAGAACAAGAGGATAAGATCCCTTGATTGCGAGATTTGCTAGTTTTCTCACTTAGAAACGATTTCAACTTCAAATTATAAATATTCAAGTCTAATCAAACAAAATATTAAATCCTATTGTTGAGGACTTAAATGTTAGTAGCTAAAACAGTAGCTTTGGGCTTATGGCTGTGTTCGGTGAAATTCTAAATGCAAGTGAACATGTCAAACAAGTAATATAATGATAAGAAAGATATCGTCCCACAGAGATTGGTGATTACTAGACCAACTAATTACCAACTGTGAATAACTCCTAGAATTTATCTAGCAAATCAAATTGATAGATGATAGATTAACTAATTAAATCTAAGAAAACTAAATACAAGAAATATGTTAGAGCATATGATTTCACCATAATTACTAGGTATTAATATTAATTATTTATACTTGCAAGAGGGATAATATCTATGTGATGGAGAAATTTCCTAATTTATTTACTATCCTATGTCTAGGTATAGCAAACCTACTTAATTCATTAATTCACTATATCTCTATATGTGAATTGAAACAAACCAAATGCATTAGGATCTATGAATATTCCAGTTTACACCAAAAGCCACACAAATAATATGGTATATGTCTATCCATATTTAATTTATGGTTGCATATTACAAGAAGCAACTGCATGCTATTTCATGTCAGTCTCTAACATGCAAATCAAGTCATCTAAGTGGTAGCTAATCACCTAAAAGCACTAAACTCTGTAATATGTAACTTCACATAAATAAAATATCTTGCAAAACATAATAATCATAAGATTCATACCATCATAATTAGGTTACATTGTAACTCTAACAAAAATAACTAAAACATAAAGAAATAATGAGGAAGAATGGTAATAAGAAATAAAGAAGGCATCTTGAATCCAAGAACAAGAAGTCTGTCACTCTTTTTGTTTTCTCTTCGAGAAAACCTTGAATTCTTGGCCTCTATCTTAAGTTGTGCTCAATTTCCTCCTCCTCCTCTTTGGCCTCTTCTCTTCTCTTAAATAGAATTTAGGTTTAGACGTACCTCCTATCCTAATAGAATTGGGTTTTAGAGATCTAAAACAATTGGGTTTTGAACTTCTAAATTAATTAGAATTTGAATTCCTAACATGATTGGGTTTTCTAAATAAATAGAAAACTCAATAACAATAGAAAATCTAATAACAATCATCCAAAGCCCAAGCCCATCTTGATTCTTTTGATCTTGATATTACGATTTTGCCACACAATAAGCATCAAGTTCTCCATGTTCATTCCTTTTCTCCTTGCCTCTTTGTGCTACAAAAACAAGATAAATTTAGGTAAATAAAGAGGAATTTAAATATTTTCTCATAAGCATTGCATTACTTATTGCCTAAAAATAGGTCAAATAACTCTATAAAAATAGAGTTATCAAAACCCCCAAACTTAACATTTTGCAAGTCCTCTAGCAAAAGCAATAAACAATATACGTTTTAGACAAAACCCCTTCATGATATTCTCCCATAATTGCTCAACTTAACAATTCAAAGAAATATATAGCTTTCATCCAAACACCACAATTGTTTCATAAGATAAGATAGACTCTTAACTATGTTAACCACGTGTGTGTGTGTGTGAGTCCTTATCTTTTCAACTATATGCACTCTAAATAGATCCACATTAATATGCAATCTCTCAAAATCTTTAACCAAACCTCATAGGTTTGCTTTTCATTCTTCTCTCCACTAATGTAGGCCAATCATCTAACCAAGAATCAATAGGACTTTATAAGCTTGTAATGTAAGGCTAGGCTAGGGGTAAGATGAAAGTCATTTAGGCTTAATTCACCCATGAACACATTGCTTTCTAGGATCTAATCTGAGCTTTTGTCACTTTCTTTCTTTTTTCCCTTTTTTTTTTTTTTTTTCTAATGATCTTTCAATCACCACTTTTCTCATTCCTTTCTTCTTTCTTTTTCTTTCTTTCTTTCTTTCTTTCTTTCTTTCTTTCTTTCTTTCTTTCTTTATTCTTTTGGCATTTGCATTATGCTACATAATCATTGCAATCAACTTCTTCCTATATTAAATCCTTCCCTTCGATTGCTCTTCACTCAAATAAACTTATATCCTAAAAATCAAAATGTTCAAGGGTGTGGGACGAAAAGATAATTTGTTCAAGGCTTATGGCTATATATATGTGGGTGTCATGAAAACAAATGGATAAGAATCTAGGCTCAGTGGGGTGACTGGTGATAAATAAATAGGTTTGGCTTGAAAGGCTCAAACGATCCAAAGAATGGCCTAAATCATTTTCTCAATTAGATGCAGCCTAGGATTTCGCCTCAAGAGGAAATCAAACAAATTCTAAGATCCAGATGAGATTTAAGAAAATCACATACTTCACATGAATGTTTTCTAGAGATACACACAATTTCAAAAATGAAAGACTTTTAGTACTCAATAGGTGGATCAACATAGTTAGAATCACACTTAACTCACACCACAATTGCAGGTTTGAACAAAATCTATATCTTCCAAAGAATCACCAAGAATTCACAACAAGGGATGTAATCATGACATAAAAAAAAAATTTCAATCAGATTTAGCACAAAGATTCTTTCCCTACCCCCAAACTTGAATGAAGCATTGTCCTCAATGCAAAAACAAAAGAAAGCAATAATAATGAAGGAATAGGAATGAGAAAACTCCCTTGATTGTAGGTCATATTCACGTAGAGCTCTAAGGAAATGGTGGTGACAAAACTTCTAATGAAAAGACTAAAACGAAATTGCTTGGGTTGCCTCCCAAGAAGCGCTTGCTTTATAGTTTTCAGCCAAACTATCCTGGATGTTGTTGCTCAAGGAGGATGAAATTCCAACAGTTTCGGAGACAGCTTATGTTGCATAATGGTTGAGCATTCTGCAATCAACACTACTGTCTCATATATTTCCAGCTTCCTTTTGTTCTCTAGTATCTCTTTCAAAAGTTCTGCATAATTGATCAATTGAATTGGAGCATCTACAAAAGGAGTGTTAATGTGCAATTTTAAAGATATATCAAGGAATTCCAAAAATTGCTTATCTCTTTCATGTTGCTGGAATCTCAGGGGAGATGGAGCTAGAGGCATAAAGGGTATCAGATTTTCTAGAACAAGCTTGCTCCTAGGTGCCTCCTCAAGTTGTATGCTGACATCTTTATCATTATCTTTGAGACTTTCCTTGTCAACATCAACTTCTCCCATTTGCTTGCCACATGTTACAGTTATTGCCTCTGTGGTATCTATAGGGTTTTTCTCCACATTGCTAGGCAAAAGACTTCTTGATTCTCTGAGATCATGTTAATCAATTGACCCATTTGCGCCTCTAATCTTTTGATTGATGCTTCTTGTCTTTGGAATCTCTCTTCATCGTTTTGCATCATCTTCTAAATTAGGCTTCGCCTCCTCTGTTTGCCTAAATGTTGGTTGCGGTCTCATCTCATTTGGGTTACTCCATGAAAACGTTTGATGGTTGTGCTATCCCGAATTGTGCGTGTTGGAGTAATAATCATTTTGTGACCTGTTAGGAATCCCAACAAAATTAACATAATCATTATAATGAGCATAAGGGTTACCTACTTGACATTCTGTGCTCTCATGTGCTCCACCATAAAATTCACATGATCTACTCTGATGTCTCACAACTGGAGTATTTAGGTTGTCTATCTTCTCATTAAGCACTTCTAATTGTGTGTATATTACGGTGAAGATATCTACTTCATGGACTCCACTTGCTTGTTGCATTGGTAGCCTCTCAGTAGACCATTGATAGCTATTGAATGCCATCTCCTCTAAAAGCTCATATGCCTCTTCTGGCATTTTGTTGTGTAAGGACCCTCCTGCAGTTGCATCAATTATGAAACGGAGATTTGTATAAGATCCATCATAAAAAATTTGTACCTGTAACCATATAGGTAGTCCATGATGTGGACATCTCCTCAAAAGTTCCTTGAATCTTTCCCAAGCTTCATATAGTGATTTGTTATCCATCTGTGTAAAAGTGATAATATCTTTGCGCATTTTTGCAGATTTTGCAAAAGGAAAGAATTGACAAAGAAATTTCTGAGCCAAATCATTCCATGTAGTAATTGATCCTATAGGAAGAGAATAGAGCCAACTTTTGGCTTTGTCCCTAAGAGAAAATGGAAATAGTCTTAACCTGATAGCATCATCTGTGACTCCATTGTATTTGATTAGGTCACAGATTTCAAGGAAGGCTTCAACGTGAGCATTTGGATCATCATTTGGTAGCCCACTAAATTGCGAGGAGTTTTGAAGCATCTGGATGAGTGCTGGCTTGATCTCAAAGTTGTTTGCTTGAATTTCAGGCCTTTTAATGCTTGATGTAGCATTCGAAAATGTTGGTGCAGCATAGTCTTTTAAAAGTCTATGTATACTATCATTTTTCTCCATTCTTGTTTCTTAATCTTTCAACAATAACAACTTAACAAAGACTTTTTCTTTTCAAGAAAATAAAAAATTAAAAAAAAATGATTTTTTTTTTCTTTTTTTTTCAACAACTAAAAAAAAACGATTTTTTTTTTCAGGAATTAAAAGAAACGATTTTTTTTGTTTTTCAAGAATTAAAAGAAACGATTTTTTTTTCAAGAATTAAAAGAAACAATTTTTTTCAACAATTAAAAAAAAACGATTTTTTTCTTAAAAGAAAATAAAAGCTAGATTAAACCTAGAAATTATTCGGTATTAATATTAATCAGCAGTAAAACAACCAATCCCCAGCAACGGCGCCAAAAACTTGTTCGGTGAAATTCTAAATGCAAGTGAACATATCAAACAAGTAATATAATGATAAGAAAGATATCGTCCCACAGAGATTGGTGATTACTAGACCAACTAATTACCAACTGTGAATAACTCCTAGAATTTATCTAGCAAATCAAATTGATAGATGATAGATTAACTAACTAAATCTAAGAAAACTAAATACAAGAAACATGTTAGAGCATATGATTTCACCATAATTACTAGGTATTAATATTAATTATTTATGCTTGCAAGAGGGATAATATCTATGTGATGGCGGAATTTCCTAATTTATTTACTATCCTATGTCTAGGTATAGCAAACCTACTTAATTCATTAATTCACTATATCTCTATATGTGAATTGAAACAAACCAAATGCATTAGGATCTATGAATATTCCAGTTTACACCAAAAGCCACACAAATAATATGGTATATGTCTATCCATATTTAATTTATGGTTGCATATTACAAGAAGCAACTGCATGCTATTTCCTGTCAGTCTCTAACATGCAAATCAAGTCATCTAAGTGGTAGCTAATCACCTAAAAGCACTAAACTCTGTAATATGTAACTTCACATAAATAAAATATCTTATAAAACATAATAATCATAAGATTCATACCATCATAATTAGGTTACATCGTAGCTCTAACAAAAATAACTAAAACATAAAGAAATAATGAGGAAGAATGGTAATAAGAAATAAAGAAGGCATCTTGAATCCAAGAACAAGAAGTCTGTCACCCTTTTTGTCTTCTCTTCGAGAAAACCTTGAATTCTTAGCCTCTATCTTGAGTTGTGCTCAATTTCCTCCTCCTCCTCTTTGGCCTCTTCTCTTCTCTTAAATAGAATTTAGGTTTAGACTTACCTCCTATCCTAATAGAATTGGGTTTTGAACTTCTAAATTAATTAGAATTTGAATTCCTAACATGATTGGGTTTTCTAAATAAATATAAAACCCAATAACAATAGAAAATCTAATAACAATCATCCAAAGCCCAAGCCCATCTTGACTCTTTTGCTCTTGATATTACGATTTTGCCACACAATAAGCATCAAGTTCTCCATGTTCATTCCTTTTCTCCTTGCCTCCTTGTGCTATAAAAACAAGATAAATTTAGGTAAATAAAGAGGAATTCAAATATTTTCTCATAAGCATTGCATTACTTATTGCCTAAAAATAGGTCAAATAACTCTATAAAAATAGAGTTATCAGGCTGATATTGATTTTCCATTTTAGGATCAAACATTTTTTGAGTTTAAACTTGATCCCCCCCAAATAAAAGGAGAAGACCGAAAGTAGGTGTAGCCCAAGATCCTATTAACCATCTTCTTTCTCACAGAAAATTATCTTGTGGTTGACAGCAAGCTCTCTTCAACCACAAGGAAGCCATTAAACACAGGAGCTTATAAATACCGTGAAGCCCATGGAAGAGCATGTAAGAATGAAGAGAATAAAGCAAGAAGAGAAAAAGAAGTCCTCTAGCAAAAGTCCTCCAAAGGAGCAGTAGTTCCAAGATAGTTCTTATAAAGATATTGAAAAAGTCCTCTAAAATCGTGAGTTTTTGTTCTTAAGTGCTATTGTAAGAGTCAAGTTGAGTTTGTCAATTCAAGAGATTGCATCTCTCTTGAGTTTCTACTATTGTACATCATTGTAAACTTAGTTGTTGTGAATTTGGAGCGATTCATTTTTCCTTCCAAGTTGCTTTTGGGTGTTTAGTTTTTCCGCCCACCAAGTATTCGACCATTTGCCCCAATTAATCTTATCCTTTCATTTTCTCAATTTGCTTCCATATTTCTATTCCTCTTCCATTCCATATCCAAACCCAACAACATTGATGCTTCATTGATAGGGATATCTTGATGCTTGTCCTTGGATTCAACAGAACATTGCCTTTACAAATGTTTCAAAAGATGAATATTAAAAGAGCCACGGTGGATGTTCCTCTATTGACAAGAAAGATATTGTAGAAATTACTCATTCCAAGACTCTTCTGATAATCATGCCAAGGGAAACCACTTAAAGGATGAGGTTAAATAACTCCTTTAATTTTCCACTTCAAACACTTCAAGAATTGCTTTGGAAATATTAATGGAGATAAAGAGAACTCCTTGCAAAGCCTGAGATAGGAAAAGTAATCTTTTAATTAACAGTGGCAATTCTTTAAGTAAAAAGTACATCTCATTTAGTTTTGATTTTATTTTATCTTGATATTTGGCCTTTCTTTAATGGCTTATATAGCTAGAAAAATGATGGTGGCTTAGCATGATATATGCAATGTACGTGGGTTTGGGAGTTCCTTTTAGCGTGATATAAGCACCCTTGGTCATTTAAGAAGAATAGCATTAAAAGAAGAGTAATCTTTTAATTAATAATGGCAATTTTTTAAGAAAAAAGTACATCTCATTTAGTTTTGATTGGTTCTTTTGTTCTCCCTATGGACCTTTCGATATAACTAGTCTTTGGTGTAACAAAAGTGATTAATAGTGGTAGACATTTAAAATACTAATTCAACAAAGAAGCTCACAACTAGTATAAGATTTAGTTTCTTCTAAAACTAGAAGGTATCATTGTCAAATACAATTTTATTAGAAAAATAAAAGGGTTAGTGGACACTTATAAATCTTAGTGTAAGATTGAGATACAAATGAAGCTCTAGTACCAATTATTAAGACTATTTACATGGAATCATGTAGTAAATACACACAAAAATAAACTAATACATATATCCACCAAAAGTAAGAATTTGCCTCTTATTTGAACTTTCACACACTTAAGAGTTGGAAAAAGATTTGTCCTCTTTGTTCATTGTCACAACTCATCAAATGACAACACACATTAAGTTTCTCAAAGTCTCATATAGACACTTTAAGACAAGCTTAATTGATAGCATTTCCATTTTACCATTACATATGAAATTATTATTTTATCCTTACCTATAATTTTGAGAACATAAGTGATATCAAATTGTTAACCTTGTACTAGTAATTATGAGAATTGAGGAAGGAAATGAATATATCAAACTAGTATCTTTGTTAATGATGCTCAGTTTCCCTTTGAGACTGAGGTGCAATTTCCTTTGATGCTAAGGTATTTCATATCCGGTAGATGTGATCTCGTGTGTGCTCTGGTGAGTCATGATTGGTAGGAAAAAAAGAGGTAGAGTTAATCAATCTTTAGATCATCCTTTACACCTCTATTTTTTCATTCACTCTAGAACTTAAATCTAATGATTACATTAAGTGGAGTATTATCAGTGGGAATGTAGTTTAGTTGACAACCCATGTTGTCTTGGCCCAAAGGTCTTAGATTCAAGACACCTATTTACTTAAAAAAAAAATGAAAGAAATTAGTATTTGAGAATTTTTATATCTTAACCCTATCATTTTGGTAAAGACTATCTAATAACTCTAGTTGGGAAAGAGCATGATTGTCGTCCTCAAATATTTTATAATTTGAATTCTCATACTTATCTAACTTTCTTCTCTTTCTTTCTCCTTCAAAAATGATTTTTCATAATCTAAATTCCCATTCTTTTTCATTAGTTGATATCTTGATTTTTGGTAGTGTTGCGATACAAAAGAACTTGAAGAATGGAGTAAACAATAAATCAGGATCGAGGATGAATACTATAATCTAGCAAACCTTTAAGAGAAAGCAAAAGTATATTCTAAGATCTAAAGTAATATAATATCATGTGCACCAAATTAAAAGCCAAAAAATAAGAAGACCAAGTCAAAGGTCAATGAAAAGAACAAGTTAAAGACTAACTAAAAAAAGATAACAAGAGATAAGATATGATTGTTAAGATTTTTTTACGTTGGGTTAGGTTATTAGGTAAGAATTTATTATTAATGTGTAGTTTGCTAATTTTGAAAGTACTTGATTGTTATAAAGGTCATCTATTTAAATTCCAAAAACTACCCATGAGCTTTAGTTTTCCTAAAAAAAATCATCATTTAGGCTAAAGAATTGCATTTAACAAATTTTAAAGTTCTTGCAAAAATTTATTACAATTTGGAAGCTTTACTCTTTTAATTGATAAAATCTTACCTCTTATGTCATTTTTAATTTTTGTAATAATAGTCAAGCTACCTACACTTTTACTATTGAATCTTTTTTATTCTTTTCATTCCAAATGTAATACAATGTAGTGTTAAATGACATACTAAGCAAGGTTGTTACAAAATTTTTACATTTAACAACCTTGATCGTTCAACATACTTCTCTTTATTGTTCAATTTTTTAAATAATTCATTCATACCTAGGAAAGCCCTCCCAATAAACATTCACATCCTATGAAACAACATATTAAATCCTAATCCCAAGGACTCAAATTCCTTAAACTTAAGGGTGTAAATATCTAAAATGAAAGCTGTGGACTTGTGTTTGATAGTGATTTTCCATTTTAGGGCCAAACATCAATGCTTCATCGATAGAGCATTCTTGATACTTGTCCTTAGGCCAAATGCAATATTGTGTTCGATGAACATTTCGAAAGATGAATATCAAAAGAGCCATGGTGGATGTTCCTCCAGTGATGAGAAAAAGACCCCAATAACTACTCACTCCAAGACTGTCTTGATCAACATGCCTAGTAGTAGAACACTCAAAGGATGAGGTTAAAGAATGCTCAAGCTCTTCCAATTTTCCATTTTCAGATGCTTTAAGAATTGCTTCAGAAATATCAGGTAAATAAGGAGAACTCCTTGCAAAAGCCTGAGAAATGAAAGTAATATTTTAGTTGGCATAATGGCAATTCTTTAAGTAAAAAGTATACCTCATTTGGTTCTAATTGGTTCTTTTGTTCTCCTTATAGACCTTTTGACACAATTAGTATTTAGTGTAACAAGAGGGATTAGTAATGGCAAACATTCACAAGACTAATTCAACAAAAAATAATAACCAGAATAAGATTTAATTTCTTATAACACCTATAGAAATCATTGTTAAATAATACTTTATTAGAATAACAAAAGGGTTATGGACACTCACAAATCCGAAGCCTCCAACTTTGAATGTTTGTTCTGAAGTGGTGAAACCTTCATAATATTTGGCAAGAAATATTTTAACATATGGGATCTCAAGAAATGCTGCTGCTATCTCTCCAGTTATGAGAGCATGTTGATAATCATTTTCTACATAAAATCTCTTTATGTTGTTAGGATCAAAACCTAAAACCTCCTTCAAATATTTCACAGTAAAGGAGTTTCCACTACATCCAACTTTTGCTCCGCTCCTTTTAAGTGTCTCAATGTCAATCTTTGTTGGATCAAGCCTTTCAACGGTGAGCAATGATGTTAAACTAGCAGTGAAACTTTGTATAATGACTAATGCAACAAAAAGCCATACTACCATAGTCATGCGTGACAGGTTGCTGTGTAGTCTCTCTCCTGCAATTAGATGCTTATAATCCTTAAAACCTTTGTGGAGATAAGATACCTTATTCTATGAGAGTAATATTTGAATAAATATTTGCTTCCACTACCTTGCCTCCTCCTCCTTAGAAAGGGTCTTACAAGGTTATGAATGTTACAAATGTTGAGGCATAAATTAAACTTTGATACTAACTATTAAGACTATTTTTATGAAATCATGGAATCATGTAGCAAATACATACAACAAATATCAATAATATCAAAGATTAATTAGGTTCAAGATAAATTGGACATACATACAACTAAAAGTTGTTAGAAATTTCTTCTTGACAACCCATCAAATGACATAATACACATAAAATTTCTCAAAATCTCATATAAAACTTACAAAATTAGGGACAAACTTAATTGACAAAATCTTTATTTTGTCCTCACATATAAAATTATCATTTTGTCCTTACCTCTAATTTTGACTACATAAATAACATCAAGTACTCATTATGATTGTCAGTTGAAGGTGCTACAACAACTTTATACTAGTAATTAAAAGAATTGGATAAGAACATGGATATATTTACCTTGTAGTGCGAACAATGTTGTGAAGGACAATGAAAGCATTGATCCAATTTGGTTTGGTAGACTGCCTCCAAAATCTGGGTGGTTATTCCGCTCTATCAACCATACCACAAAGCCATTATAGACATTAATGACTATTGTAAAGACCCATAGAGTTGTAGTAAACGGCTTCTTGAACAACCAAGCTCTTTCCCATCTTTTAGGCTCTTTATATATCAACATCTTAAGACCCGAGCTAGCATATGGTTGTGAAAACTCTGCGTGTTCACAACGATGGGAGATGATGGTTGTGTCTCCAACAACTGCATCAAAATTCTTCACAAATAGAGGCAAACTTCAATTCAGGAAACTTGCAAGATGGACATGGTTAGTGCAGTTGCAATGCATTTCATGCTAATGAATATATTACTATATCATTAATTAAGGGAATCAAAACAATTTAGCTTTTTAAACTAGAACAAGTACATAGCATATTGTCTAACTGATATGCAGCAAATAAAGAATGTCGCACCTGAACATAAATTTGTTCCACCAACGAATCATAGGTGCCTTCAAATGGTATGAAGTCGTATGCCAAGGGATATGGTAGAAGTTCCAAGGTAGCTTTGAAGACATTAATAGAAAATCCAGTGATGATTGGATCAACCCCAGAAGGATCAAATCTCACATTAACAAATTCCTTAAATGTGGCTCCTTTTGGCACTCCTATTTTCCGTCGATGTGCACTGGCTGAAAACGCCCATCCTTTTGGCACTGACCAGGGCCCACCCGGCCAAAACACTTGTCCAAGAATTATCATCGACTTGTTGTAATTGCTTGGTTTTTGGATTCTCTCTGAAAAGCCCAATCCCTCCGTCCAATATCCAAGTTCCCTGTAACTTTTTCCAACCACATTAACTATGCGAAAAATTACAACTGGAGCCAATTTTCGACCAGTGAATTTGAATGCACCACTTAAGCCTTCAAAATTGCTTTTCATGATTGCCTCTAGCAGTTGCTCTCCATTCATTTCACCCACACTACCATGGTCAGGAGAATTCCTATGGCTTTTAGAATGGAGGTTCCCCTCTAATGCAAGAGCTACTGCCCATGCTGCATCATAGGCCTGCAAAGTAGAAGTCCCTGGTTCCATAAGAGGCATATCAGGATATTGCAAACGAAACATAACCCGAAATCTAGACCGGAACTCGTTGAAGCGTATTTTGGAGGTGGAAAAGTGGCTTGTGACTCCCAAGACACCTTGCATTGAGGAGATGGATGATGCATTAAGTGAATTTATTTGACTTGTAATGGCATCGGTGGTGATCCACACATAGTCTTTCCCCATCATTCCCATTTCACCGGCTTCCTTGAAGATTTTAGTGCCTAATGTAATGGAAGTATGAACAATGAAAACTCTACATTGTCCGTTTTTCAAGCTCTCCAGTTTTTTTGATATAGAAGAGTAAGAAGCTAAAGGAGAGAGGGGAAGAAGATCATTAATCTCCGCACCCACTTCTTGTATAGCGTCAATGATGCGGGGGCTAATGCCATTGCCATCTGGGTTGAAGTCTTCATAGATGAGATTAACCTTCCTCCATTGCCAACTATGAATGATGGCTGCCACAGCTTTCATTTGAGCATCAACACTGCGAGCCGTACTAACTAGGAAGGGCCACTGGCGAAAGGCCCATAATGGGGTTTCATTTGCCAGGGACAAGATAGGGACTCGGGATTCATTACCAAGCCGAGCAACAAAGGTAGCCTCTTGCCATGTTTTGAAGCCTATGATTGCTCTTGCATGATACTTTTTGATAAGGGTCTGAGCTGAAATCAAAATTTGAGTTCATGTAATTCATTCAAAAAAAAAGGTAGAAGGACCGAAAAGGAACTAATAGATCATATTAACTAAACTAAGAACTTGTTCGAACATTTTGCATTTTGTCAAGATAAGCAATGTGCCTATTTAAATTTCCTATTTGCAATTTTTTTATATTCATAAAAATATATAGGTATTGTGTAAGCAAGATGAATGTTCTAACTATGATATGATTATTCCAACTAAACATGCATGATACTTGCTGCTAATTTCAAATGTTGTCAACAAGCTCATCTAAATCCAATTATGTAAAGCATAAAAAGTTGTAGGGACATAATGCACTAATAGGTGTAATAAAAACTTCATATCAAATTAGGGGGGAGGGGAATTCAAAACAATCTTTGGTCTTACAAATAAGTTCCTGCCTTAGTTAGGATCAGGTGCTACCTAAAATCTTTTGGTCCTAAATTTGACACACAAGAGTATTTGAATCGGTGCATGAGTTTATAAGATAACAAAAAAGATTCTTAGTCAACCTATTCTCATACCGAAATGATGGTTAGAAATGAGAAATAAAATCCTAGACTTTTCAAGCACGTAATGCAACTTGAGTACGCTTGTTTATATAAATGAAACTTCAATGATGTTGTCAATACATCTTAGCGTAGTTAGAGCCCAAATAGCTTGGACAACGAGATACCAAAACCTCTAAACCACCTTTGCCTATAGAAATAAAATACAATAAAAACTTTCATGATGCGAATTTAAATATCTAATTCCAACTTAATATGCAATAAACTTCAAATATTACTCTTAGGCTTCACCATGTACGTCCTTGATTTACAAGATATAGAGCATGCTTCCAAAGAATTATTTTCTGTGGTAGGGTCATTATTTGAATGCTAGTGGTACCATTTAGACGTTAGTGCTCAACAAAACACTAAAACATATAATTGAGCAAGTAATTGTTTGATCATGATAATTGATGGGTTTTTGTCACTACAACCAATTTTCGAAAGATGAAAAAATATATTCCTTATAAGAAAAGGAATTTTAACTCTAAGAAAACTCTATGATGAATATTGCATTAGTTTGTTTATGTTAGTGACTAAAGCTAGTCAAACGTATTGATAAGATTTACTATTTAGATGTGTATTGTTTTAATAAGTCACAAGGTATAATTTTTTTTTTTTTTTGGTGAAAGGTCAAATTATATATCACTCATAAAAAATTTACAAGATTGTTCGATTACAAAATATCATCATCTAAGCTCAAATATTGCACTTGGCAAATTCCAAAGCTCTTGTAAAAATTTATTACAATTTGTAAGCTTGACTCCTCTGGTAGATGAAATCTTGCCTCTCACGTCCTTCTTAATTTTAGCAATAATGGTTGAGTTTTCTAGACTTGTATTGCTGAATCTTCTTCTATTCCTTTCGCTCCAAATGTGATACAATACGGCCTTGAAAGATATACTAAGCAAAGTAGCTGCAAAGCTCTTCCTCTTAACAGTGTTGATCATCCAATATATTTCAGCTCTCCAATGTTCAATTCTTCGAGTTAATCCATTCATGCCTAACAAAGCCTTCCAGATGTAGTTTGTGAACCTGCACTTAAAAAATAAATGTTCATGTGATTCTTCTTCTTGTTGGCAGAGGTTGCATCGTAGATCCACTGAACTATTCCATTTTGCCACCCGATCTGCTGTGGATAGTTTGTCTCTTAAAATGATCCAACATATAAAATTATGCTTCGGTACTCCTTCTTTCCAAACAAGTGTTGCCCATTTGGAATCTTCTCTGTTCTCTCTTAGTGCTACATAACTCTTGGCAATATTGTATTCTGAGTCTGTCACTAGTTGTGTTAGTTCACTTCTTACTTGTAAAATATTCCTAAAACTCCAAGCTAGTGATCCTTTCATCTCAACTTCTAATACATTCCTTTCCTTCAAATTTTCTGTTATCATCCATTTAACCCATAAGGAGTTTGAATTGGGGTGCACAAGAGACCATAGGAGTTTTCCAATTGCTGCTTTATTCCAAGTGTGAATGTCTATCAAACCTAGTCCTCCAGAAACTTTAGGCCAGCAAACTTCTTTCCATGCCACTTTCGCTACACATCGTCCATTAGATTTACCTGTCCAAAGGAAAGTTCTAATTCTTTTTTCAATTTCATAAAGGGTCTGTTTTGGCAGTAGAAAAATTTGCATCCAATATGTTTGCAATGAGAACAGAACACTTTTGGCTAGCTGCAGTCTCCCCCCATAACTAATATGCTTAGACTCCCAACCTTCAATTCTTCTCAATATCTTTTCTGTCAGGATAGTACAATCTAGGTTGGAGAGTCTTTTAGTAATCAATGGTACTCCTAAGTATTTTATGGGAAGTTGGCCTTCTTGGATAGGAATATGATCAAGTATTAGAGCCTTTTCCTGTTCTGACAAGCCTGAAAAGAAAATTTGACACTTCTCTGGATGCATCTTCAAACCTGTTATATCTTCAAACTCTTGCATAGCATCTAGTAAACATAATATGGACTCAATATCTCCATGAGCAAACAAAAAGAGATCATCAGCAAAGCATAAATGAGTGATCTTTTCTTTGGCGCATTTCCAGTGAAATTTAAACCTTCCAGAAGATACTTTATTTTGTATAATTCTGTTAAGAATCTCCATCACAATAACAAAGAGAAAAGGAGAGAGAGGGTCTCCTTGTCTAAGTCCCTTTGCCCCCTTAAAAAAACCTGTATGAGAGCCATTGATGTTCACAGAATATCCCACAGTAGTGATGCAGCTTTCAATCAGCAATCTAAATTTGTCTGGGAACTTCAAAACTTTCAGTGTATTTAGGATTGCATTCCAGTCTATTGAATCATATGCTTTCATAATATCAACCTTAATTGCCACCCTTTTCCCATGAATATCTTTGTGATAATTGTGCATTAACTCTTGACACAACAAAATATTTTCCTTAATGTTCCTTCCTGGCACAAAAGCTGTCTGACACGGATGTATGAAATGAGGCAAAGCTAAACTTAGTCTTCCTGCCACAATTTTAGATATGATCTTGTACAACACATTGCAACAAGATATTGGTCTAAAATCTTTCATATTGGTGGCATTAATTTTCTTAGGGACAAGAGAGATTACTGTTGAATTTATGCTTCGCAGTAGCTGTCTCCTTTGAAAGAAAGCTATTACTGCATCTTCTATGTCACTCCCTATAATACTCCATGCTTTCTTGAAGAAGAAGCTATTATATCCATCAGGACCTGGAGCTTTGTAATCACCAAAAGTATTAAGGACCTTTTGTATATCTTCTCTTTGAACGTCTGCTATAGGCTTCTCTTTATCTCTTCTGGAATTTCCATAGGAAATAACTCTCTTAATCTTGTTTCTGATGGTTGAAGTTGGTTTGCCCTCCCTAGCAAGTTTTGATAATAATTTAGAATTTTGTTCTTTATCATTTCAGGATCTTCAGTAAGTTGCCCATCATCTAATTCCAACTTGACAATGTGATTTTTTGCTCTCCTCTTCATCATGCTTCCAAAAAAGACTTTACTATTACAATCTCCCTCTTTCAGCCAATTATTCCTTGATTTTTGCTTCAGAAGTATTTCTTCATGCTTGCTATATATTAGTAACTTTCCTAACCACTCCTTTTCTTCATTGCGCAATTGGGTATTTGAAGGATCATCAAAGAGCTTTGCTTGTGCTATTTGTAGCTGCTTCCTTGCTACCTCTGTTTTCCTTGGTAGTTCTCCAAATTTC
>CM052364.1:31009528-31237838 GCA_028551485.1 Casuarina cunninghamiana
TCTCCATGGCGGATTCTGAGACTTTTGCTGGCAGCAAAATAGGAAGCAACCAACGTGATTGTGAGAACAGAGAGAGTGAGGATCGCAGAGGAGAGATGGAGGCAGAAGAAAAGTTAATTGGTGGAGGAAGAATATCAATCACGTAGAATGTGACTTCTTTTAATGAACACTAAATAATGATCTGAAAATATCAATAATGTAGAATAGGACTTCCTTTAATGAACCAAGTAATGATCTATCCATCATTTGAACTGACAGATGTTCAACTTTCCAAACAATAATCTGAACAATGGGGGAAAGATTCGGACAGTCCTTGATGTTGGTTGTGGAGTTGCTAGTTTTGGAGGACACCTGCTTTCCTTTGACATTATTACGATGTCTATAGAACCGAATGATATTCATGAAAACCAAATCCAGTTTTTCATGGAGAGAGGAATACCTGCATATATTGGTGTTTTAGGGACAACGAGACCGCCTTAACCAAGTAGATCTTTTGAATTTGCACACTGCTCCCGCTGCGGGATTGATTGGCTTCAAAGGGACGGCATCCTTCTCCGCGAGGTGGATAGGGTACTCAGACCAGGAGGCTACTTTGCCTACTCATCTCCTGAAGTCTATGCACAGGATGAAGAGCACCTGGCAATATGGAAAATCAGCATTCTCCGAATTCCACCAACTAAACATTCAAACTCACGCGGACAAGAAGGTGACATTTTCAAATACCTTCTGCTGAGCTCTTTTAACCCTGGGATTGGCAAGCTCTCGACCAGCGGTTCCTTGGGGACTTTTTTTCTTTGTTGGCATATCTATATCGGAAGAAATCCTCCACTCTTTAACTGACTAAATGTCACAGACTGGCCTCAGCAGAACAACTCAAAATACGGCTCCTGATCAATCTCTCCTGCCTTGTCAAGGACAGTGGAAAAAGCAATTGATTAACCTCTGAGATTCAACAGACTATCATTACAAAAGTTTAGGATACTAAATTAACATAAAAACATCAGAGACTCTCCAAGCAGCCAGAATTTCGAAAACCACCTCGTACATCTTCAAGGGTTTGGCAAAAAGCCCAATATAGCAACCACTACATCTGGTATATAGCTATGAATAGCACGAAATGATGAACGTAATAATCTGATATGGGAGGTAATACATCCAAAAATAAATAAGAGAGAGAAAGAGAGAGAGAGAGAGAGAGAAGAAACAGCACGAAAACAGAAAACACGCAGAATAAATTTATGTTCTCAGTGCCACACTTTCCATATTCATTTGCAATGCTACACGTAGCTTTTCAACACTGAAACTGCTTCAGCAGATATCCTTTCCAATGGTTGCACAGTGCGTATAAGAGCAAATAGACCAGAATTTTTATTTTCTAATAAGATGCCCTCCGTTTTCCCTACTGCACTTTTCCCCTATGCCCCTTTATTAGCATAACATGCTCAGACCCATGAATTATAAACTCAAAGCTTAATGTTTAAACCCTAGATCCTCCACAGAAACTCTCAAAAACCCAAAACTGAAACAATTAAACTAAACCCACATCAATTTTCCAAACTCAAAACGCCGCAACGGAAACGAAATTCAACCATTCAATACTACAATAAATCGCAAATTGCACCCAAGCTCGGCACAATGCCCCAGCAAACTCGAAAGGAAACCGAAATTCAAACAGTAAATTATAGAAGAGCTAAAACCAAGTAGAAGTTAAGAACCAACCCCGATAACGAATTAAACGCAAAAAATATCAGAAAGCCCGGATCGCCGTATTCCTGTGATCAGAGTGTGAGAACCGTAAATTAGTTCGGAGAAATGGGGAGGGTGAGACTTTCGGAGCAAAACCCATAGATTTTGTTGGCTAGTGTGTACAGGGACTTGGCCATGGAGCCTTTGGAGTTTTTGTTTTTCCCTCCAAAGACCAAAAGTTGGGAAAGCCAGGGGAAAATGAAGAATTAGGTAATTTTTTATTTATTTATTTTTTATTTATTTGTTTTTCCCTCTTATTTACCCTCCATTTCATTTCCACGTGTGTCAGTCTCATTCTTAACGCAGCATTATGGGACGGTTTGGATAGGGCTTGGACAGGATAGATGGTTTGAAAATTATAGACTGCATTCCGTGGAGGGCTTCTGTAGCGGCCCACCAAACTAGTTCCTAAACCTTAGCCATGCACTTACAGAGGCTTAGGCTTCAGAGTATGGGTGCCAGTTGCAGTTTCTGTTCGGGGCTTCCTTAATAAAAGTATGTATGGACGAAGTTGCCATTCTTAAGGAATCCACAGAAAGTACAAGGAAATGAGTTAAGTGCCTCGTCAATTAAAAGCTAAAAAAAAAAAAAGCAATATGTAAAAGGAAGCTTTTCTTATTTTATGTCACGCATCTGATTATGAATGGATCAAAGCATGGCTCCACGCTGGAGAGAGCTTATGATTTCATGCCTTGGGAAAGGTTGGGATGTCCCAGATCAATCAGACTTCGGATATGTGGAGCATTAACATGCTATTAGAAGTGCGTGTCTGTATGCGAAACTGAAGTTAAAAGGGCTTTGCCTTCCATGCTGGAACAGGTTGAGAAGCAAAGGGAAATAAATTTGGATCTCAAAGAGCCAAAGCTTTTTGGACAACTGGGGTTGTGATCTCTTGTTTTTGCTCAAGGTACCGTTTTGCATGTTCGTGGTTGTGAAAGTTTGTGTTTAATGCATTGTAATCATATTGGTGAATTTCTGGTTGGTTTTTGAGTTTATGCTCTACTGTGAAAAATTTAAGTATGATGCGGGATTTTGGCTCTTTTTTATAACATAGGTACCTTCATCCCAATAAGGAGTTGGCGAGGGTGTTGCATAAGGCACAACCCGACTTGTACAAAGACGATAATGATTTATTTTGTTGAGTTTTTGATTTAGACATTAATGATTTATTATCAATTGCCGCCTTTTAATCATTATGTTGAATTTTTTGATTTAGACAGCCCTATTGATATTTTTTATGTTGATGTTGGAGACTGTAACAAGTCCATTTTGATTGTAGAGGTACTCATAGATGGGTAGAAGATCACGGACCAAACAAAATTTAAGGAATTGGACCACCAGTTGCAAGCGAGCCCTTGCGAGAAGGCCTTTTTTGCTGGTTACCAGGTTTAAACAAGTTGTTGGCTTCCATTTGTTTATCTTGCCGAGAGAACTTGAACGACATTAGTTAAATTTCTGTTAGAATGTGCCAGGCTGTATTAAGTCACCTATTTACGAATCGTGCAACAACTAAACTTGGTTGAAAACTTGATATGCCTCAAACTATAGTTAAAGTGGTACCCAAGTGCAATGGCCAAAGTCCCAAAGTGAGTTCATAGTGAAAGGAACACTCACTTTAATGCCTAATTATTTGGAAGTGAATGGAATATCCAGTTTAACCATTTTGTGGATAGTTGGTTGGAATGATTTTCCTGTGAGAAGCATTTTGTTCAAGAAGAATCGATAGGGACCTTTCATGCCTAATTTACAAGCCGGCACTGAGAAACTTTAATGCATGTTATTCATGTTGATGAACAAAAATTATTTGGTGCAAGTCTCATATTGGCTTTGTGTTATAGTTGACATGGTGGTTGCTTCAAGAACCTATCTCACACAATGGAATTTCTAAAGAGTGAATTGTTATAATAATTGGAGCTAATGCCTTAAAATTTGAAAATCCTTGCTAATTTCATTTGCACACTACTATAAGGTGAAAGTTATACATGGTTTATTATTATTATTATTGATATGGTAATCCAAGTTATTGTAATTATAATCTTCAACCTTATGGGCCATCTTGTCATTATGTGGGTTAGTTGTTGTAGTATGGGTTAAGTTTTTACGACACACATGATTGGGTGGACTACCCAAGAAATCCCTACGTAGCTACCATTTGCAAAAATTTTCACAAATAACCATATCAATTCAACTTGAAAGGTTTTAGGGAGGAGGGACCTATGATGTGTAATTGGAGAAGAGGAAGTGGACTTCCAAGTAGTAAGATGGTCCAAAATAACATTTTTGAGCTTGTTCACTAGTTGAGCATAAAGTGGCATATATCATCCAAATTGACAATAAGAGAAACCCTTAGAGCGAGAATGACCCCTATTCAATATAGAATGGGTGGGTTCTTCACACACTACATTCTATTCAATATGGATTATCCTTAATCAAGTTCTCATATATTATGATCAAATTAATGGAATGTCCTTGTAGAGTTGCTACAATAATACAAACTCTAGACCAAAAACAAACTAGAAAATTTGCTAGACTGAGATTGATAAAAGCTGAATGACTAATATTGACATAATAATAGCGTCTACCCATTCATGAAGAAAGTCTATTAGTTTTGACATTTTCAAACTCCTCCATGGCAAAGGTTTTATAACTTTGTCACCAACAACAAGAGCCGCATAGACTAATAGCTGCCACGTGGATAAATTCCCGCATTGCAAAGGTTTTATAACTTGGTCACACACAACATTGATTAATAGTCGCCACATAGATAAATTCTCCCACTGTAGCGATTTTATCACTTGGCCAACAACATCATGCACAAGATCCTTCACTACTGCACACTCTAAACTTCTTTTCTCACCCTTTTCTCCGTCACGTTCACCTTTCTTATCCTTTTTCTCACTAGCTAATACTAACGGACCTTGCTCTCTATCTTGGACACCTTTACCACATTTCTTGAAAATTTTATACTTTGGAAAAGCTAGTCGACCATTATTTTCCTGTAAAATGAACGCAAAAAATCATCACCTTGTATTCTACATCAACATCAATAATACCATAATTAAATCTAAGAATCTAGAAAGCTAGATGATCTATATAGCCAATAAGAAAAGATCACATAACTATCAATATAGAAACTCATGAGTAATACACATAAGGATACATGCTTAATAAAAAGAATGATTTGGCAATTTCAGCAGTATAATATAACCTTGGTTAATATAGTCTTCGATTTGGCCCCATTGATGCCCTCAATAGTGTTTTTGGAAGCCAAATCTTCACTCATTCCAGGAACATCAATAATTTTGATGGCTACAATCCACATTAGCAAAAGTCAAGGATTAAAGTATTTAAGAAAAATGATATTATATTAGATGATGTTACACTTACCATGCTCCTTAAAGTATTTATTCCTATATTCTAGCTCTAGAGTAGTGGTAGAAGTGAAAGGAGAACCAAGAGCAATTAACCATCCTAGGGCAACATCTGTAGCTCTACCATCAACATCCTACACAAACACACAATATCTAGTGTGAATGAGTGAGTGAGTGAGAAAGAAAAGAGAGAGAGAGAGAGAGAGAGAGATCACTTGGCAGACTGCAAAATTGGAATGAATTCCTATGCCATTTTCCTCTTTGCCTTGGATAAAAAGTGTGCTCTCAAAGGGACATGTTCCTCCTGAACACACAGCAATTACACTAATGTGATTTGGGAAATTAAGTTCCATTGACTGCAAGTGGCCAAGAAGAAACCCATGGGAAAGCCCAAGTATTCCATGTGGCTTCATGTGGGCAAAAACTCTATCAACCTAAAAATTGTTATGGAATTTTTTTAGTTAAACAATATGTAGATTAGGAAGAAAGTGGAGACAAATCAAGTGCCATATTGCAAAAATTACACCTTTTATCCAATTCACCCAACAACTTTTCTAGTACCTATAGGATTTCCAACAAAAAGCATAAACCACAAAAGAGCATTACATTATTTTCAAACTTTTAAACAAACATAGTAGCCCAACAACAAACATATACATCAACTACAAGTATGCATATGTTCGTTAAAACTAAGCAATGAGGAAACTAAAATTTTTCAATTAAAAGAGAACTCAGTTATGTGACATAATACTTAAATTTTGACAAGTATCATGAATTACATTAAATCAAGAATAGAAAATAGTATGAGCTCACAATTACAAGCAATGTTCATTCTCCAACCTAGCCCATCGTCGTAATAGGATTTTTGTAGAAATATCCTTCATAACCTTTAGCTAAAAAAAATCAGAATAAAAAATAACATTGCATGTAATCATGCTAGATCTTGAGATAAGTATGAGCCCCAAAATTTCAACCATCAAGTTCACCTATTATTAGCAATATTTTTATGAAGTTAGATTTGCAAACAATTTACATTAGACATTAACAAAAAGATAGTATTTCAAAATTGAAATTAAGTATTATAACATAAATAAATTTCTCAATAAAGGGAACAAGAAGTTTATAGACAAAAAGAAAGAGGTAAATTAATGGTGGGGTTAGTGCAAATTAAAAACTTTATGTGCATCACATAACTAGAATCCATTAAAAAGTTTCAAACAATATCTAAGAGTAAAAAATTTAAGTGAACAATTAAATTACCTCTAAAGTCACAGAAACTGATAATAAAACAAAGTCACTGCCTGACACAGTTTCCCATATACCACCTAAAGTGCCATTCTCTTCAGTAAAACCAGCTCTATGAGGTTCATGAGAAAAAAGGGAATCCTTCTTGAGCCCAATCTTTATTAATAAAAAGAAAAAGAGAAAGAAAATCTATATTTAAATAAGAAGAATAAACCAAATGAAAAACTATTAAATAGAGAAGCCAAAAGTAATCACTCTAGAAGAAACCAATAGTAAGAGTAATGATTACCTTGACCACAATATCAGAATTCACTTCCAAGAGAAAATCCCTTAACTTCATAACTTGAATAGATGTCTAATCAAAAGAAAGGAGAGTTTTAGCTTTGTTGATCGCATATAAAGAAGCAATATCGAAACCATTGTTTGGTGAGACTATAAAAGAACTAGCAATTAGGTATTCATTAATTAGACATAGTAAATATATTATATATTATCATCTAATAATCCTACATAAAATAACAATATGAAGTCTCATTATAAGTATAAGCAAATATTGCATCAAAAACCATGGATCAATAAAACAACTCTAATAAATTAAAATGATCTATTGATTTCCATCTTTTTCTCATCAATAGTTTAAACGTACAAATCAAAACTTCAAGTACATTCTTTGCTCTAAACGTATACGTTAATGCTAGGCACAAAGATCCACATCCCCTATTCAAAATTGCAGCCAATAAATACAAATTGCGGAAATCCAACCAATTGCTTGCTTAATTCTAAGATAAGATTGAGAGCAACTTATCTACCTCAGAATCCCAGCCAATAACACCAATCTGCTTAATGCCCTTGAACGCTTCCGAAAACAAAGGAAACAAATCCCTCCCTCCTTTCACAACATACTGCATTTAACAATTACATTATACATAGCCTATAGAAACCAATAAAAGTAGAGAAAATTGGGATCAAAATCAAATGCCTCCTCGTAGCCAGCGTGCTTGACCTTCTCCTGCTTGAAGACCTTCGCACCAAAGTCAAGCGAAGCCAGAGGCTTGATCGAAACCAATCTCGCGCTCCAAGCGTACCTATCAGTGCCGATTCTATGGATACTGGAAACCTTCCTTTCAAAGTAGGGATTGACGTGTTGGCGTTGGAGCTTTGCGATTTTGAATATGCCCGGCTCTGAGAAGTTTGTAGAAGAAGCCGCCATTTGGGTGCCGAAGTTTGCCGAAGCATTTCTACCCACACCGACGATTGATTTAAAGCAAGAAAAAAAACAAAAACAAAAAAAGAGGTATTAATTTTAATTGATCCAACGCCGTTTCGACTTTCAAGTGCCATAATCAAAAAGCTCATTTTTGCGGCTGTTTGGAAAGTAAGACACCCTGATTAGTCGCGAACCGAGCCAAGAAAGGAAATCATGGAAATTTTCGAGGCGTATTTGAGGAATCACTCGACAGGAGATGTATGCAAGACGCAGACTTATATGGGGAAGAGAGGCATGTTATATAGAAGAAAACTGTCACTCCAAGTTTATCTTCTCTGGCCTTCTGATTTCTGGGGAGTTCTCTGAACTCCTCTGTTAAACGGAGACACTCACCGACGTTTTCGAGGGAGACAAAGTTCACAGCAACTTTTGTGTAGACAAGGCCCATCCATAGCATCTTTGGCAGAAAATAATTAAGATTGACGATGTTGGGAGTTAATTACCTTAAGGTTCCTGACTTGGTGTGGACATCCACCGGGAATAAACACTTCTTCTCAAGTCTTGGGTGGACAACCTAAAAGGACTTATCAGAACTAGCACACGAAATATTGGTTATCAGAAACTTAAGATGCTATATATTTCCTATTCAACTGGAGAGCAGAAGGTGTGCTTGAATTCTTTCGAGTGATATATAAAGAAAGCTGAAAGCTGTTTAGAAAATAAGACACCCTCATTTAATTCTTTTCCTTCATAGAGTACTTACTCATTTCTCTACATAATAAAAAATAGAAATCTAAGATCTTTTCCATTATGCTTCTACTAATCCCTCTACGTGGATTAGCACTAACGTGGAGTCCAAGATTTTCCTTAAGGGCTTCCAGTTTCAGAGGAAGCCCTCTTCAGTCTTTCCTGCAAGGAAAGCACCTCCTGTGCGTCGTCATCCACACCATCCGGCTTTTCTCTATCTTCTTGAATGGGTATGAAGGATGTTATTGCGCTTCACATCAAATTCTGCTTTCAAACGTAGATAAATATCGGTTGATACTTTCATAAGTACACTAGCAATTGTAATAGGCTCACAATAATCACGATTCAGTCTCATCTATACTTGTTTTGATTTGAAAAAAAAAAAAAACAATGAAGCACTATTAGAGAAAATAAAGGGATTCTTCCCGTACATATCATATGATATTAATCTCAATTTTATTTTCCTTTACTTGGAAATTGAGTTGGCAAGTTATGTATACAATGCAAAAATAAGTATCTTCTAACAATAATTGTGAGGATTTTTCTTCCAAGGTTCGAAATAATATCTCTTCTACTCAGTACATGCTTTCTTGTATTCAATTTTGTACCAACTTTTAAAATTGACACCATTTTGCTTTCTTTATTTTTGGATATTGATGTCACATCAAAATTCATCAATCACGGGTTTTTTAAAAAAAGAGTTCACTAATCACTTGACAATGAACTAGCACAAAGTGACTCTCCTTTTATAGGAAAAAAAGTAAATAAGAAAGTGCAAAGCAAGCTCATCCTTTCACTGTGAGGAAATATAAATGTGCTTAAGGGACAACTTGGTTGTTTCTTCGCATAATGTCAAGAGTGCAAGTACTTATATCCATCAAAATATCACTGAACGAATTCCAGGTCAAAATCTCATTGAGGTCCTCCACCACTAGACGAATCTTAGGTAGGGACATTACCATCAAGAAGAAGGAATGTGTGAGGCTTGTGGCTTGCTAGAAAATAAAATGTGCATCCAGAACGTTAAGTAGGTTTACCTGTCAAAGACAATACGTGTAGAATGCCTTGCTAGGACACTCATCCACCATTTCCACGCGCTTAGAAGAATTGTCCCAAATCAAAGAAAAAAGAAGAAGAAAATAACATGATATTATATCATTAAATGTGACTCAATTATCTAGTTTAGTAGTGAGTTAGTAAAGATGCCAACCATGAGGTTTAGAATTTAATATTTTGTATATGTGAGTTGAAAGTGTGTGTTGTAATATGAAAACAAAAATTATATCATTGAATGGTAATTGGAAACATAAATATATCTTTTGCAAATCAACTTGACATCAAACAAGACTCGAAGAATGATATATTGCGCACAGAAACAATAGTTAAAATTGATGAAATCAAAGCACTTTCAAGAACTCAATGAAAATCAAAAAATTCACAACCTTCTAACAAACAAATATCATGCATCTAGTTCAAGAACTACAAACCTAAAAAATTATAAAATATATAAAAAAAGACCAAGAAATTTGTCCCTTAACTATTCTAGCGAAGCATAAACCACCAAGTTAGCATGCTTCAATAGAAGTATCCTACATTATTAGGAATAATGTTAATTTATAGGACCCTTAAATTACAACCATGGAAAAGTGAAAGCATGGAAGCTCACTAACTATTAATATTCATGTTGTCCACAATCCCAAGAAGCGACAAAGTTTCAAATTAAAACTCAAGTTTTCTTTGAGCTTTTATGGGACCAAATAGAAGTTAAATGTTCCTACAACAAAAGATGCATGCACGTGTCCTTACTGAAATTATTCGGTCGCTGGGTTTCTCGCATCCTTCAAGAAAGTTAGAACGGGAATCGGCCTTGAATTTGGAGCATTCAAAAACCCCTAGGCCCCAAGTTCTAACCTCAAAAGGCTCCACAAAAGAAAAAATATATATATACTGAGATGAACCTGGAGAAATTTCTAAAACTTACGTCATATACCCCAATTTCCTAATTTAAATAGTTCAACTTGACTTCAATTTTTTTAAATGTTAATTTCAAATTGACCACCATATTAGAAATATACACAAATTCACCTTCTTTTTTTTTTTTTTACCTTGCCGTAGTATTTAATTTTCTTACTATGTGGAAGCTCAGAATATCTTCGCATCCCTCATCCTCAAGCCTTGTCATAACAACAAAAACAAAAAAGAAGTTAAAAATTTCCACTAATAGGAATCTCAAACTGGGGTGAAGTAAAAGGACTTTAGCAGAAAAGAACAAACAAGACCAGCTCCCTTTCATGGCTTCTTCAATGTTTTACGATACATCAGACTTCCTTTGGATGACTAAGCAATGATCGTTACCTCAAGTGGAAATTCCTCCTTGTGGAAGGTAGGATATAAGATGGAAGAAGAAAATAATCTTGTTCAATGACTAAATTTTTAATTCGTTAGGCCTTTGCATATCTATTTTAATATAATAGAAATGACATAAAGCCCCTAGTATTTGAAATTACAAAACAAAATCTCCTAGGTTGATAACTACAAACATAGAAATAAAATCATATATTCTATTAGGGTGGAAAGAATGTAGAGATTAGTAAGAAATACTATGCAAATCATAAAAGAACAAATAAAGTCCTCAATATATAATGGATGTCTTGCCCTAAGTAATGTAAAGATTGTTGATGGAACATAGACATATGAAAGAGATATAGTAGTGCATAAACTCTCGATGGAGTGGTGCATGAACTCCAAATTTCAAATTGAAAGCCCTATGTTGACTTTCAACATCCCCCTTCTCTCCTCTTTGTTTTATTTGCTTTTTACTTTTTTGGTCAGATGAGCAATTTGCAATTTTTTTAATTTTTTTTTATGGCTGCTTCTATAATTATCTTGTAGAAAAGCTTTACTTTACCTAAGAATCAATGAAAATAAGATGTTAAAGAAATACACCTTCTTGTTTCATCCATTCTATACTTGTATAATTTGCTCTTTGTTACCTTTTGCTCTAATGCATTATATATCTAAAGAAGATACTTGAAAGTTGAAAAGGAAAAAAATAAAATCCAATATTCCAACTCTTCTGCTTATGATAAAAATTCTATTTTTAACTCTCCATTTTCACCATCCATGTAGTGTTAGGCCAATTCTTATAGGAGATTTTGATAATTCTTTGTACATTCGGGAGGTGTATTTTGTTTTTTTTTTAATAGTGCACGATAGACTTTTATGGCCAATGTGTTTATAGATGTATATCTTATGGGGGCAAATTTTGATTTATAAATATAATTAATGCAATCCTCAAGCATCGTTATCTATCATTATCTTGCATTTTTATAAGTAATTTTTTTCTTCAATTATCCTAATTGCAACATTGTATATCACATGAAATATAATTTAAATCTTAGTTCGGACATAAGTTTCTTCAAATGATTCAATGCAATTGGTGTAAGAGGATTATTTAATATCTTTTATAATGTCTAAAGATTCTCAACATAATTTCTTTAGGTGAAAATTTGTGTCCTACAAGTGTTGAATTAGAAAAAAATAAAGATTTATGTATTGAGGTACAAAAGGAGCCCACCCAATAGCCGTTTTGGGCCAAATGCTAGACTCTAGAAGCTGCACATTTTCAGAACCCACCCAATAGGCTCCATGCATGGAGCCTTAATTTGATTTGGAAGCTATGAGTTAAAGACACTAAATTTTAATATTCTGTTGTTACTTTAAATTTTTCTACAGTTTGGTTGTTAAAAATGTAGGGAAAACACAAACACAAAAAGGAAAACTAAGACGTCGTTATAATGATTTGACTTTGAACCTTGGAGAATGAAGTTTGTTTTCACCATTTCTTCTAGGAACGACGGTTGAGGTGAAATATTTTTCTCCAAGGTTTCTACAAGTAGACTATGTGAATCAAGGCCCTCACGTATGCAACTCAATGTTTGGCCCAATGGCCCTCCCTAGCAACCCAACACAATGCACATCCTTAGGGCTGGATCACAAAGTGTAAGCCGAAGCCCTCACACGTATGCCACTTAATGTTTCGCCCAACAATTTGACGCAATGCACAAGGGCCCAAATTAAGATGCTCTCATTACAATAAAGTGAGCCTCACAAGGTTGCTTTGCTATACATTTATGACGTGGCATTACCTAATTTGAGATGGAACAGAGCCATGATAAAGTGGATACAAGCCATGTCTTTGTAACACATTCATACACGATTAGTGAATTTTTTATGTATTTTATAACATTTGACAAATCATTTTAGTGCAAAAAAGTTGAGCCTTCAAGAGAGATGAAATTTCTTTAATAATAGGTATATAAAAACTTCTAGTTAGTAAGAGAATCAAATCTCTTTGATCTTGGTTGGTCATTTTACTAAAATGTTGAAAGAAATGTGTGTTCACTATTATATTTATAAGTGAGTTGGATAAAGGTTATTTTCTCATCTTAATTACCATGAAATAAGAACACTTTGATGGAAAGAAAGATTCAATGATAAAGTTTTAACATTGTCACTACCGTTAATACATTTTCCATGATCAAATATCACTATCGCATTTGCATTTTAGTATTTAAGGCAACTATACCTTAGTGTAGCATCTGGCAATTGCCTATTGAGGGCAATTATCATGTCCTATATGACATGCGGCAAACTAGAGATCCGATTTAGTTTGGTTTTGTCCTAATTCTTTTGACAATTAACCTAACTAGTTTGTGTTTACATGTAGCTTGACTAGAGTAGTTTGTATACACATTTGGTATTTGATGAATCTAGGGTAACATTTGGATTTGCTCTAATTTTGCATGCAAACACATCAAGTTAAGAACTACTCCTTATTTTAAAGGGTTTGGTGCCAAATATGAAAATTTTCAAACCATATACAACTTGGCTAGTCCAATAGTGTTGTCAAGCATACTTTGTGACAAACGAATTTCAAGATAATCAGATGGTTAAAACAACTTTATTCTAGCTCCTTTTCAATTTGGACTTTTATTTAGTTCGCTTCAACAGATAAACCAATTATCTTGTTTCACTTTCTAAACTCTATAGTACTAATAGCTTAAAGTTTGTTTTTGTACAATAGAAAAGTGTATTGGTATTTAGAGTCTCATCTATGCTATTGTATGACATCCGAAATATAGGTATAATAAGAAATCAAAATCTACAAAAAGAACTTGAAAATGTTTATATAATGATTTAAGAATCAAAATGTTATAAAAAAAAGTTATCCTAACCAATTGTGAGTATTCATTTGTTAGATGGAAAATGTAATAAATCGTCATAATTTAACCATCACACTCCTATATGGAACCAGAAAAAAACAAAAGCAAAAACTCTAGATTTCCTCTTGCGTCAACCTTATCGAATCAACTCATTAGTTGAATTATATCCAAGAAATTGAAACAACATAAAATAAAGGATTTAAATTGCAATTCTGTTTTGATTTCCTTAGCTTTTGATTTTAGTTCTTCTTCTTGTGGTTTTTTTTACTTTCTCCTTTTTTTCTTGTTTTTTTTTTTTTTTTTTGGTGGGGGGTTGATACTTTTTTGGTCAGTGCAAAGTGTTGATGTGCATATTATAAGTTGAATGTTGCTAGTTGGCTTTGGTTGACTTGCCTTTGCATGAAACACAAGCCAAGGAGTTTTTCCCTTTTGATCATTTTCTCAGACGACTTTGTTGACAATGGGGAAGGCTGAGATTGGGTCCGTGTCTCGGGAGTATTAGGGCTTCATACCTGGATTTTGGTTAGGACTGGGAAAATAGCCTGGTTGTTGGATTTTATTTTATTTTATTTTTTTCCTTCCTTTCCTTTTTGCTTTGGACGCGTCAAATCCAAGAAGGTCCGAATGAAAGAACCAAGCCTTCAAGAATGAGACCACCCAACAAAGCCTGCAAATGAAGACTCGGGCCTAGTCTTTTTTTTAATGAAAGCCTACAGCTAAAGCACAACAAGCCTACCCATCATCAAAACAAGTCCAAGTTCATACAGGATGGCTAAGAATCTGTTCAAATTCAAAGCCTTAAGAAAGTGGCTCCCTACGTGAAATCATGGAAAGGATCTGAGTCCATCCAAAGAGCCCAGAAAATGATATCCCATCTGGCACCTAGGACATATAAATCAGCCCATATCCAAATGATGTTTAGCCGTCTAAAAGTGGTGGCCTATGATCCAGTAGAGAAGAAGGCTTTTCCAATGAAAGTTTTATATAAACAACCTTGGCCTTTCATCGTAAATCTATAAATGAAAAAAAAATAAAAAGGAATACTCCAATGTTTTGATCTTTTTTCTTACAGTTAATCAAGGGCCCAAACGGAAACCGCAATTTACTCCGGCTTGTTCACGACTTCGGAAGATGCGTCCCCACAGTCAAACAATCAACCCATCCCACAAGATGAGGGAATTGGCAAAGAAATGAAAGGGCCGATTCGACTGTTAAGCAATCTATTTATCCCCCTTACTATGCGACTCCTCTCTTGTGGTCCTTCCCTTATGAGGCCTAGCCGATCAAATGTTCAATGCTATCCTCACCTATTTTATCCACTTGATCCTGCTTGATATTCTTGCAACAAAGAAAGACTTTCTTAAGGCTCAAAAAGTTGTAGAACAATAAAAGAACAAGGAAGCTTGCTGAGGAATGAAGTCAAGGGTGGAATGAATATATATTTGAAATCTCGACGAATGATAAGATTCTGTAAGAAGATGAAAAGGAGAGAGAGTTGGGAAGAGGTTTTTTATAAGCTTGTGGACCTATTGTACATAGCATCCAATTTATAATACAATGATGATCCACATTTGTGGAAAGACTAATAATTACAAATATTCTCAAATATACACAAAGAATAATTCCCTAAGTAATGTGATTTATTCCAAAATAAATACACCATCTAAGGAACATAATCGACCCCGAGATACCAATAAAGGCACGTATTTCCAACACTCCCCTCAAGTTGATGGTTGGTATATATCGAGAACACCAAGCTTGTCTAACAAATATGTGTGCTATATGTGGCAAAGGGATTTGGTAAAAATGTCTCTGGCTATTCTATGGTTCTTATCTCTTCTGTCTTGATTATACCTTCTTGGATTTTATCCTTAGTGAAAAGTGGCAATCATCTTCAATATGGTTTGTTCTCTCATGTACTATCGGATTTGCTACGAGTTTGAAAGCAGCATCGTTGTCACAAAACAGAGTGGTAAGTCCTCGAATTCATAATCCAAGATCGTGAAGTAGTCCTCTCATCCAAACTATTTCACATGTCGTCTTGGCCATAGCTTTGTATTTTGATTCAGCTGATGACAAAGAAACGGTGGATTGCTTCTTTGTCTTCCGACATAACAATATTTCAACATAGATGTAAAGATCACAGAGTACAGAAACAGATAGAGTAGAACAATAACAATAAATAAAAAGAGCTAAATATGACAATTAATTTCTCGAATGTAAGTGTTTTCAGCATTGGATATCAAATAGAATATAAAAGATCAGTTCCAAAGGTATAGTTATGAAACAGGAGATTAAAAATGAATATAGATATCACAGCTTTATCAACTCTGGATGCAACATCAAGTTCTAAAAGCTCCACGGTAGGTTTTTTCATGCCCCCAAGTGAGCTGGTTGCGCAAATTGCACTTCCACTCTTAAAATGGGTGGTTAGCGAAAGTTCATATATTCAAATCTCACAAAGGCGTGAGCCAAACGCCAAAACAGAATCTGAAAAGAAAAATATTACTAAAGCTACTATAACCCGTAAAACAATCTAGGCCATTGCTATGAGCTATTTGACAACAATTAGGTTCATACCTTGAAACTTGATCATCTCTATGGGTGTTAAAGGAATAAAACCAGGTTGACTTCAGGAGCTAATCAAGTGGTAAACCCTAAACAATTTATCTATCCAATCTCATCAGGGCTCACCTGGCCAACGACTTTAAGCTGATAATAACTCCAAAAAGTAAATAACTAACGAAGAAGACTTACCATTTCAAGTTTAGACCAAAACAGCCTTGGTAAAGCTCAGCCAAGAATGCTTCGGTTGTGAAAACGAAGTCCACCCGTGACTTCTCTGGGATCTGGATTTCAGGCACAAAATCGACATGAGATATAATCATAAATACAATTTAAAAATAATCAATTTTCTTGTAGCTGAAATATTTAGGGGACATTTTAAAAGATAGTTACTTTAGTCAAAAATATTGAACAAACATTGCTTACACCCAAAGAAGTTCTTAATTTTGGAACGAAACCAATTAGTTGCTGAAGCAAGAGACTTTGAAAACAGCTTAAAATGATTCTAATACAGTGTTGATGCAGCATAAGTTCCCCAACAAAACATTATATTCAGCAGCAAATAACGACCAATTCCGGTACTCTGTTTGATTTCCGAAAATGCCAACTAAAAATAAAATAATTCATTTCCCTAGGTCGCATACCAGAGGAAAACTTGAAACTACTGAGTATGTGATCACAGAAATTAACTTAACTTCTTAACTTACAATACGAACTTTTTCATTTTCTTTATTATAATACATATTATTAAGTTCCAATATTGGACCAAGAGGTCCCAAAGCCTGTTCCCAATTAAGCCAAATACTTGTATACGAAATTTTCTTTCTTTTTCTCTTTTTAGTTTCCTTTTAGCGTCTTCACGTGTTTAACAAGTTGCGGTTGCAATTCAGCTCTGTTTACTGGGCAGTTGGGCTCAATAACTACTGGCGCTGGAGTTGCCCCAATTAAAGAATGCGTAAATGAACAGGGTTGGTTTATGCAGGGTATCACTTGGATACGATGTTATTTTGAACCACCTATGACTACCGTAGTATGGTCATGAACTGTCAACAGGTAAAACAACAAAGGAAGTATCCAACACTACAGAACTTCCAAAATAACATAGCAAATGACAAAACCGTGATGAACAAAGATCCTCAAGTTTCACTCGTGGAAATGAACCTTACTCCTGTTTTATTGCATTGTTGGAACGGGTACGCTCTACCGGTTGGAATACTGGACAGAGTCGGTGATGGCGGATAATCATCATAAGGACAAACGTATTAGCAGCCAGAAATACCAAGCTTGCCATCCAAAGCTGGAGGAACACATTCTTGCCTCTGAACTCGAGCATATAGCCCCACATCAACCAATGGGTTTGAGCTCCCATCCATACAAGGATGCAGCGCATGCCTTCCCATTTAAGCTTCATATTACTCCAAGGTAGTATCAGAGGCAACAAGCAGAAGAACCACACAAAGTACTGTGCTGTAATTACCTGTAAAAGAAATACATCCAACAGGCATATGGGATCAAACATGTGACTTGGGGAGAACCTTTTAGATGATAGAAGGATAAGTTTTCACAAATCCAAGAAATAGTACTGAGATAGGTGAAGTAGTCATGGTCACAACTTTATCATGATTATATCCTTCTAAAATTTAACTCAGACAAGATGAATACTAGTGAGATCGACAACTATAAAAGTATAAAGAATAAAAGATGTGCTGCAAGGTGTCATAAAAATGTAGAAACATTAACTCAGAAATTGGCGTACCTTATTGAATGCTACAAATGCTACTGTCTGCACAAAGAAGCAGAAAGGGATGTCCTGTGCAAAGCAAAAAATAAGAACCAGCTGCACCATGGACTGAGGCAAAAAGGAGATAAGCTTTTCCGCCACTGAAATCTCATGTTCATAGTTAAGATATATGTGATAAAAATAGATAGAGAAGTTGTGTCTTGGATCTGTACGAGTAAGATGGTATAGCAGTGCCTCATGTAAGAACTCCCACCCATACAAGTAGAAGAACAATCCAGTAAAAGAGAGGAAAACACTGCCAGATACCAGGCCAAACATAACTCTCCGTCTTGTAAATATTTTCCTCAAGAAAGACCACACAGTGCACTGATAAGTCACATCCGTACAAGTTTGCGTTGTCTTTCCTTGACCAAAAGTCCAGTTACTAAGGATTGGCTTCTGGCTAGATGAGAAGATGTCTGGATCAAGAACGAGTATAATAGGAAGTGCATAGATGATTGGATAAATTCGAAAGTGGACAACAAGCCCATACCAAAATGCAGCTTGTAACACATTACCTGTAAACCAGAAAACATTAAACCATCAAGACAGAGAAACGGAAATGCATAGGATCACATAGCTATCTGAAGATAAAAGTTTATTTGATTCATTAACTAACCAGGATGCCAGTTAACTATTTAGAGAACTAGAAATTACAGTGATGTAACTAAAGCAAATCTGGGTACAATTAAGCTTTCCCATCCCAATCCATCTCCACTGGAACACTATGTATGGTACCAAAAGAGAGAGAGAAGAGAAAAAATAGGTTAAGGCAAACGAAAGGGAAACATATGTTATTTCTTTTGTTTGAATAACAAGAGGAGAAGAGAAAAGAGAAAAGAAAAAAGAGCATTTCTGGCTTATTGATTTTTACAACAAGCATGCGTGTTTAAGAACTAGAAAAGCAAAAGGTTAAAGGTAATAGCACATTTTTTATCATATTATTTAGAATTATTTAGGAAGCCCTCCTTGCCGTCCTCGTCTTCCACCTAAGCTGGCACAGGAAAGGCCCAATATCAATCCCAGGGAACAGTGAAGCTTCATCCTATAAGGATGGAAACAAAATTGTCCGTCCAGGTGGGAAACTATCTATCTTGACATCCTTTCTCTTTCCTCCATTAAAACAGACAATAGAAAGAGCTTTTTCTTCCGTACTTCTCCCCTATCTCTCCTTTTCTCCCTCTTCCACCCAATCAAGAAGACACTAGAATGTTTCAAACAATTATGCACATTGAAATTTTTGGGATTCAAGAAGCTCTGCATTAGAAATTCTCGCTGAACAAAAAGGGCCAGTGTCCATCTTAAACCCTCAAGCCATTGAAGAAGATTAACCCTAGCAGTTCCCAAAGCATCTAATGGATCCTAAATCTGAAATTGGCTACAATTAGAATCCCGTGAAGCAATGAAACATAGATACATTGCTAACTTCAGTTTACAAACTTATAACAATAGAACCCTCTAAATGATGCTTAGTGAAACAAAAGATGGAGAGAAAAGAGGGCGAGTCTAAGAGGTGTTTATTCATTCAAACCAAATAACCTCTCAAGATACCAATATTGCAGTATGGTACACGTTGAAATAAAATGTTTCTTTACATTGACGGCCTTTGACATTGAATATGTTTGTTGGAGACAAACATAAAGGAGACGGGAGATTTCCATAGACCTACTTTTAAGATTTCAGTAGAAACAAATTAAGAAAGTGAACAATCTGGCATTTTTTAAGTAAGCAATGAAATCTAATCTATTCGAAAAGTGAACATGGAAATAGGGATATACCATTCATAAGACAGATAATGATCCACAAAATCATGGCACAAACAATAGGCTCACAGTTCCCACGGGTTCCAATGGTGAAGGTAAATGGATTGAGGAGCCATACCATAACAGAATAGGTGCATAAATTGTCCGGCACCCTACGCAGCTTCAAAATAGATCGGATAAACAATCCAACAAGTAAATCTGCAATTGACCTTAATAAGCATTAGCACAAAATTCAAACAGTACCTTAGCACCCTAGCATTTATCTCCCAACAAAAGGATCTCTTCAAAACCGGGACAAACAAAACAGTGAGTAATTCCACACTGATATCTTTCGCTCTGGAATCCACTAGACAAAAAACTTAAAACCAACCATAGGCATTTGCAAAATGAGACATGTTCTTGGCATACTTTTTAAACAAAACTGCTATTGCTCCTCACCCAAAGAACTAAATACAATCTAGCAACCCACAAATACAGTAGGGTTTTCTAGAAAAGAAAAAGGCCAAATACTTGACTAAATTAGTATCTTCAATGTTCACACAAGATGAGTAACACCACAAGTTCATCTTACGAATATTTCCTTACGGATGGAAACAAAGATTAAGGAGAATTCAGAACAAATAACTAAGTACAGCTAAAAATCAATACTCCGTACAAATTACTTAGATAATCCAAACCTAACATAGAAGTAAGGTGTTTATAATTGAGAAAAATGCTCTGTACCTGAAGCTGAGAAGAGAAATTTGCCCCATGAACGATGAATGATTGAATTTGGAATGAGCAGAAAAGCAAGCAAGGGAGAATAGCGATATGTTGTTCTTTATAAGGAGAATCCCCCGAAGACATTAAAGACGCAGCATCAGAAAAGACGAGGTAATCAACATCCGTGTATCTCACTTCCATATAGCTATCTTGCCATTCTCCATATACAATCAGAACGGCACGAAGAAATGCAGAGACGAGAAGCAGTGATTGAAAGTCTAACGAAGTCATTTCTGTACGAAAAGTAGTGTCAAGAAGTTCAAAATCAACGTACCAAAACTTTCCTCCCTTCACCAAAGAGGGAAAATTTTCAAAAAATGCTCGTAAAAAATTATGTTTATGAAGTACATAATTTCCCAAACACCAACTATTTCGAATGAATAAATGTTAGAAATCAGATAACTGCCAAACAAAACTTGCAGAAACCTAAGAGAAAAAGCAAGGAAATATTTTGACATTGTTGGTGTTCCCAATGTGGATTCCATCAGTATTTTAGCTTCAATAAAGTTTTGCAGACAAAGAAGGCAGCTATCTCTATGAGGTTGCACCACAGATCTGTGCTCAATTCTCCACCTAAATTTAAGATCCCTCTTGCAGGTGCTAACATCAAACATTAAGTCCTAGCAGATAAAATACACTTCAAGAAAGAAAAGAAAAGGAAGCAAAAACAGTAAGACAAAATCAAAACTTCTTTTCCTTCTGATTAGCTAGTACTTTAGTCTCCCTGGGAACTTGAACCAATGACTTCACCTGCTACCCATCCTTGTGCAGGTTAAAAGTGCCATTGAGCCCCAAAATAAAGAACATGAAAGATAAATATAATGGCCTTTTAGACGTTCATACATCGAAACAGAAAAATTAAACTGACATCTATACCATGTGAATCACTCCCTTTACTAATGGCAGTTGAAGAAGAAGCCAAGTCTATTTATGATAGCTTCAAGCTTTCCGAGTATAGCTCTTCAGCAAGATTGCCCTCCATCAGTGCAACCATAGTCAAGTAAGTGAAAACATAAGTAACAAATTCCAATATTCATCACTATAACACCTCAGAAAAGTATGACGATTGTTAACAGTGTATCCCAACAGTTGCATAAAAATTGGAAAGAAATAAACTTTAAGCGCAATGTATTTTGCACAAACACAATCGCCAACTTCTCTGAAGCACCAATTGGAAAATTCGCAATCTTACTTTGTCACAATTAAAATTATATTAGAAAACATTAGTGGGCATGAGATTCCAAACTTGTACTAAAGATGCACATGCCCATACAAATTTCAAAGTTAACGGTGCAGCTCAAATTAGAGTACTGAGGAAAAGAAAATGACTGACAAACACACAAAAGGTCCAAAACTCATGCAATTAATGTAAATTTAAAGAACGTGTGCCCGTAACAGCATTTCATCAAACACGTAGAATTCCCAAACTAGTTAAAGATCAAACAGAAAAACCAAAAAGGCCAATACTTCATAAGTAAAATTAATATCCCATGAAAAGCCCCGAAATACCAGATCACTAACAGATACAAGATAAAAAGCCCAGGCAAGAGTTAAAAAAATTGAATACCTGGCTGCCACTCTCGTGTGTGTAAAGACTTACTGTGCAGGAATACCGGAAAGCGTTTGGCAAGGTCTCCAAAACTGGTGGAATGCTCTCGGAACCAATTCATTTGAGCGAGACAGAGAAGTGGAATTTCGTGTGTAGGGGTGAAATCCGGAGATCGACGAAGGAAGGCCAAAAGCGAAGGCAGCACTCTGGGTCCCTACCGACGCTGGAGAGGGCGAAAGGATGGGGGTGCAATAGAATCCCCAAGTATAATAGCGGATAAGATGCACATGAAATCGAAAATCAATAACAACGATAGAAGGTTGAGTTTCGTTCCAAATGATCAACGAAATTCAACTCAATGGGAAGAATAATAAAGTCTTTATATATAATAGGATTGATTTACTTGTATTTTTTAGGTTCCTTAACGGAAATCTCCGTGTGCTAAGTTACTGAAAATTTCTTTTGATGGGGTAGAAGGACGGGTGATAACGAAGAAATCAAGAAAAAGAATCATTCCACACTAATTTTTCCCCGCTTGCAAAAATTTACAGGAAATCAATCCAATTGTTTTTGAGGAGATGAAACTAAAGCCAAATATTTCTATTCTCTAACTCAGATTTTACTTCTTAAATTTAAGCGATAGGAGAGCGCCGAAAAGCCCTAAATCCATTCATCATCGTTATCAAAATCAGACAACAAGACAAACCCATCATCAATCTACGAACTTACTGCTATGCTACAGAGAACAACAACAGGAAGAAAAAGAATCGCAACAAACAAACATACATACAAAACATCCACGAGGTCAGATTTTTTGAGCTTACCCTCTCGATCCGTACATGGCTACGACGCTGTATCGGCCTTTTAGGAGGGAAGATCCTCTGAAGAAGAAAATTAATCTTTATTTACAATTAAATAAATATTATATTTAATTCAGTATAATACTGACAAAATTAATCATACTCAACCATAAATAAAAACTTTTAACATGACATAATAAATTCAAAAAACTCATGATCATTCCAAAGAAAGAGAATGAAAAATTAACATGTTGTACATAAATAAGAGATAAATCCAATTCAAATTTGTCCAATTTTTACGGTCTCTGAATTTTAAAATTAGTTATAATATTTTTATCTACAAGATATTAACCACAAATTAAACTTGCTTAGGTGAAATATTTCATTGAAAAGAAAGACAAACTATACATTTTAGTGATGAAAATATTGCCTTTGAAGCATTCGAATGGCTTTTTCCTAGTTTTTACATTACAAATCTAAGAGATTGAAAAGGTTAAAACAAAATAGTCATAAATAAGCTTTCCACTTTAAGGTTGTTGACATAATAATCAAGGATCATGTAACGGTCTAAACAAAATTATCTTTTATTAACTTTTTAACTTTAAAGCTTTTGATATAATAGTCAATGTTCATAACATTGAAATATATCAATTCAAATAAAATGATTTTTGATTAACTTTCAACTTTAAGACTTTCAGTATTATGATCAAGAATTGTAATATTTAGTATCAAAGTTAAACTCATGTATCAAGAAGTGTACTGTCAAGGCTGCATCATTAGGACGCCTCAAAGAAAATAATTCATAAGGAGCTTTCAACTCTAAAGACTTTTGGCATAATAGTCAAGTAGCCTAACAAAAACATATTTCATTCTATTTACTAGGTAATCTTGAACCGCAAGCTAAATGATAATAATAATTCAAGAAAGGAAGTAAATCATTACAGGAAATGGTTTTGGAGATGTTCTCGATCCCTAAATTCCGAAAACAAAAACTATACATTTTCCGGGTGAGAAGATAGTAATCACCATGATCCTTTTTCTACTTGGAAATTCGACAAATATATTTGCTAACTCTGGTCGATGTTATTAACCATGGTATTGTCCCAACCTGCAATTACATTAAGAGATCAATCAGAAGTAATATTCAAGTAAGCACCGGAATCCATACTCTATCACTAGAGTACATTCCTTTTCGAAGCAAGCATTGGAAAAAGGGTTACTGATATTTACCATAACATTGTTGTTTGAGGTACCTCCAGCCCTCCAAGATAGCATCTTCCCTGAAAAGAAAGATAAAAGGCAGATACATAAATACAAGATGTGGCTGGAATATTCTCAACAATTGATTTGTGTTATGGATATCATGAATACAAGTGGAAGGACATTTCGAAGGTCCAGCACAACTTAATCAGCTCTGTAAAATTTTTTAACAGACCTGTGTGCAGGAAATGTAAATCTATATAAAATTTGGAGGCCACATTGATAAGAAGTTTTGTCTTGCAGAGGTTACCCAAATATGATTAAATAACCATAAGTTCAAAATTAAACAGAGGAGTGCTCACTAAAAACCTGGTTCTGCTCCAACCATCCCGACTCAATTTCAATGTTTGGTTTGAACTGAAACTGGTTTTTCAGGAAAGCATTTTCCGTTGAAAGGATGACTCTAGTAGGATTGGTCCCAGCCAGAGAGGACATGATGCTTGTGGTGCACCAAGATGTCGGTGTTTGTTGGGAATGGTGGATTGAAGAGAGCAGTCATGTGCTAAAACACTTCAAAACTTAAAAAGATGCAAATCATTCTAAATAAGTAAAGAATTTTTTTACAGTTGGTCGAAAATATTTTATATTTAACTATATCTTCTAAGTGAGAACGAATAGCAGGAAATTTTGAAAATGTTTTAAAAAAATGTTCTAATTTGAAACAAATAAAACCTTTAGTTTACAAAAGCATGTCATGAGTTAACCAATCAAGCTATAAGTATACACAGCAGCAGCAAACATGGGAAAATGATATATAGCAAGAAGCATTACCAAAGGGTTGAACAAGTTGCTGAGAAATGGTGGCAACGGGAACCCTCCAAAACCAGCAAATGAGAACAAAATATGTCAAAACCTACAAGACACAACAATATCAATAACTCTTTGGAACTCAACCAAGGCAGGAAGTAAACTTGACAAAACCTCAAAATACTCTAAAATCACCTTAAAAACAAAAAGAACTTTCAGATATAGATCATATGACATTTTCATTTCCTTGCTCTCTGATTCTTGATCTGGAAACCAGTGTAAGTGTCAGAAGCTTTCTTTTATAGCAGAAAAAATAAACTAAAACTATAACAATAAAAGAAATTAACCATGCCACATAATTTCTAACCTAGAACACATGGACAGCAGAAGTTAATTATTTCACTTCAAATAGGATAAAAGATGAAGCACAAAAAGGAATTCCTACGGGTTGGTCTAAGGTTTGAATAAAGGGGGTACAGTAGCAACATTGCACTGTAACTAAACAGAGAACCCAAAACAATGGATGGCATACTAACTAAACAGAGAATAATTGCCATGATAAGATTTTATTACTCAATAAATAGGATTTTATAAGTTAATGAGTTGAGCTGAGCTGAAAACTGCTTCACAATTTGCAAGTTCCTTCTCCTTGGCGGCTGCTAACCTCCTAAGTTTTGCAGCTTGTGCAAATGTTGATGGCCTACAATCAACAAAACAGCAAGATCACGTGGGTATGTTGATATTTGACACAAACTCCTTGAAAGCTAATCACGCCATTGATCCTGCAAGCATGTTGGGTGGAGTATATACGTGATCACAGATATCAGGTTGTTTATTCATTTAAAAATGTTGCATGAACGACAACTTCAGAGAACCACTAAAAGCCACATGGGCGAGGGGAGAATTAACATCACAAATATCATACTAGTCAGTGTGAATTCTTGAAAGGAGATCGTTAGCCTTAATTAACAGAAAGAAAGAATGAAAGAAGGCATATTTAATTGTGAGCAAAATTACTGCTACTCTGGCAGCTGAGGCAAAGGTCATTGCAAGCTTCTGGTATAATTTCATAAATAAATGGCAAGTGATGATATACAACTAATCGTTAAACATCACAAAGAAAAAACTGTCATACTAAGGGTGCAAAATATAGATGTGGCAAACAAAGTCTAACAATAAGAGGAAGCTAACAGAAGGATGATTAGAACTGTTATATTTCAACCGCAACAATGTCAATCATGACATAGGTACAAGCATTAGGTCATAGACATGACACAAATTTTATACTTTATTTGGATCAACATTTCTTATTCAAAAGACGTCTATATTGAAGGTAAAAGACTTTGAAGTACAACTGTCAATTAGCACATATAAATCCGAAATGAAACAATATATGCTTAAGGTTTTTGGGCAATCATACAAGTAACCCAAAACTTAATCTTATCAAATATGAAAGTACCATGAGTCCAAATGCTCATTACATTAAAACAAACTCTTATGTGATGGATCGGATGGGAAGGTGAGGGAATAGACTTCAGATAAAGCTCTAGAATCACTCACTTTGACAAGGAGCTCGCTTCTTTTAGAAGTTGCTTTATCTCTGCACTCAGTTGGATTACTTCCGCACTCTTAGATTTTTTCTGTAAAGAAACCGATGATAAGACTTCATATGAAGACAAGCAACTTAGCAGAAATCAAGTAGTGGAACCTCACTGTCAGTAAAATGTTAAGAACAATATATTTCAACTACCAAAAGCAATTCGCAACCTTAAGAAATATACATCCCAGATATCTAGTACAGGAACTAACCTCTTGGTTCCTGTACAATGGATAACATAACATTATGAACAAGCAGACCAAATTATTTCCCAGAGAAGGCCAGCGCACAATTATTGCAGTAAACAACCATCATTTCCATAATCATACACACCCAGATATTTATCCATCGATCCATCAATCTAATAGTACACACACGTATTTAGATCAGTGTAAACTAGTTTGAGGCGAATTACGAGAAATAATGCTGTAAAATCAACCAATTTCTGAACAAAATCCATACTACATAATTGAAATTACGCGCCGCGGATTGGTACAAACTATCAAGTCTCCATCCACTTGTATTTAGTTATATAAATAAAGTGACTATTTATCTCAATTAAGGTCAACCTTTTAGGATAAAAATTAAGTTATTTTTAATTACTATCCCCTAATAAGTAATGAGCATCAATTGGAAATTTAGTGGATTAAGTTTAAATTTAGAATATTTACTTTACAAAATATTCCACACAAGCTTTTTCTTACCATTTCAAATATCTCAAAGACAGATTTGTGTAACAACTGTTTGAAGGTAAATTTGTATAACAATTTCTTTTTTATAATATGATGCAAATTTAATATAAGTGAATTCTTTAAATATGATGCAAATTCTTTCCTTCTTTTATAATCAACTTTAATAAAAAATTAACAAAAATTTTGCTTGTGAGGTTTAAAAGGGTGAATAAAAAGAGTTTACATCTTTACCATACTTCAAAATAAACTTTTGTCTTATCCTTATTTTTAACTTAAGCTAAGGTCTAACCCTACCTATGATACTTTTCAACAAGCAAATCAAAAAATCTAAGCACAGTATACCATGTTATACTTTCAAAGTTTAGCTCATAGAAAATCTTGAATGATGAAATGCTTTTCCGCCAAAAGATAGTCAAACGAAAAGCTACCTATTTCAATGTACCATAATTCATAGTTAAAAACCCCATCATGTTGAACTGATGGCCCCACTCAAAACAATGTCTATATATTGTTGGGGAAATTAAATTATAAGTACGACTATATATTGTTGTAAACATATATGAATCTTATATACATATTTATAAATTGCTTGCACTAATCTCTCTACAATTATTTTGGGTGGCAAATGTTATATAAAAGGCTCAATTGCAGTTCTTATCTCATTGTTGTGCCATTGCACATGAGCAAGCAATCACATACAACCTTAAAACAAATTGTTATACATTACAAATCATCTAAGTCATAACAATTTTTGTCAACTTATATCATCATCCAATCTAGTTGCTAGCTATTGCTTACAATTGGACAAGGTAAAGATGTTGTAATGGTCTGATTTTTAAATTCCAACCCATAAAGGTGTCTATCATTGTACAATGTGTAGTATATCAAATCTGGTTGAACTTCACTATTTGTTGCTAAACAAATCATGCCACTTATGTTAGATAGAAAAGTAGCTCTATCTCTTAGACTTTTTAGCTTCACCCATCGCTTTTTATAAGAATCCATTGCAAAGACTATAAATTCAAATGGCCGATAAAGACCATTTAGCCTAATTACCTTGAACCAAAAAGATTTCACCACAACCTTCAATAAGATGTGGCCAAAATCTTTAAATATCTTATGCCTCTTGCAAGAATAATTGTTTTATAATCACATATGTAAATTGAACCATTGAACCTGTAAATAGAACTATGCATAACATATATATTACAACACTAGAATCTCCTCAACATATCAAAAGATAAATAGTTCCACCAATCATAATTGTCGCCATTATTTTCGAGTTATTAGCATCTTCAATCATTGTTTAGTAAATTCAAGATTACTTAGCTTACAAAATAGAAAAAAGTTGACATCATATGAGATTAACAAGATATGACATGTAGGATCACTTGGAGATGATGATAGAATACAAAGATGGTAGTTAGAGGTTCCCATCGGTGGTAGCTTAATCTTTTCCAACAAGATGAGATTGAAAAGATAACAATCGTTGGAATTATGATCAATCAAAACATACCATCCATGAGAACAAACATATGTTTCTTTGTTGATCATCTCAAGAATGCTTTTTTTGTACCAACGCTAGTTTGATACATTAAAAAAAGTTTGCCAAGGATATGATTGCGGGGTAAGGATAGAACGAGCATACAAAGTTTGTATATGTCCCTCCTTAGATTCCATTATGGACCTGTGATTCACCTATTCCATAATGAGGTTGGAATTATATTGGTATATGAGAACATTAAATGAAGGGAAATCAAATAATCTATTGCACAAGACAAATGACATGAAAATTGAAGTAATATACTATCACATTAATCAATTTTCAAAAAAAAAAAAAAAAGGCCTAAGAAGAAGAAGAACCATTGAGCATTCATCAAAAAACATATAATTACATGGCTTTGAGAAGCAAAAAACCGCAAGGAGCAATTGTGAACTTGAAAAAGAGACACAAACATAATTGTAAAACAATCTTATCTGAAATTTTTAAAGAGAAAAGAAAAAGAAAGGAAGAAAAAGACAATAAAGAAATTACAAAAAAGACATATGTCGTGAATTAAAATTCATATAAAACATGATAGAAAAAAAAAATCCCAAATCAAAAAACCTTTTACCATAATTGTTGAGTACAAATAGTATATTGTCCATGGTTTTCATAAGAGAAAGTAACATAAAAGTACAATGTAATGGAGAAGATTAAAAGACAAAAATCACTCACTGATCAACTTTGAAGGGAAAGAGTCCGATTTATAAGCCTTGTTTGATAAAAAGGTGTCACACCCAATAAATTATGGATGTGTGCTTAACAACAATGTGAATATTGAGTAGCAAAAGATAACTTGATTCAAAATTTACTCTACATAAGAATTCTTTGCAATAAGAAAGTCACACACATAACTTACAAGATTGAGACCCAAAGCTTTCTTGTTAATAGATGTTATAACTTAAGTTTTAATCTCTTAAGGAAATGCAATGTTTTATTATACTCTTACAATCTATTAAATAGTCTAACACTTCACCTAGTATGAGCAGGTTTTGAATTCCCAAATTATTATGATAGGTAGAGACAAAATAGATTTGGATTTGAAATAGTCACAACCTAGTTGTGTTAAGAATTGGAATTTAATACCAAAATAGATTTAGATTTGAAATAGTTACTATCCAATTGTGCTAAGAATTCGAAATCCAATTGTACTAGGCTAGGTGTTAGGCAAGCACAAGAGCGTTATGAATTTATTTGAATTTCAAATTCTTCTTTCTCTCATTCTTTAGCAAGCTTTTCAACAATAGATTTTAGGTACAATAAATATAAAATACTTTTCCAAATTGTATTAGTTGAAAGAATATATATAATTTAGAGGAAGAGGTTTGTAATGAAAAAGCATGGAGACCCATGGATGTAACGCTCATAAAGCACATCAATAAACTGTCATATAGCGGTGGCAGCTACTTTTTATTTGTGTGGAGCTCGGGTAGGAGGTGCAGGTGGGGGTGGGGATTGAGGAGTTGGGGGGGCGGTGGCGACAGCGGTGGCGGTTGTGGTGCCGGCAATGGGGCTGTGTGGAATAGCATCTTTAGCAGGGCTTGAGGTGGGGCCAGATGTGCGGCCTCCGGTGATTGGGCTCCTGGGCATATCACGGACCAAAGCGGGTGCCAAGGCGGGTCTCGGGCATCGGATCCAAGTCTGGGGCCAAGGCCGAGGGCAAGGTTGTTCGTTCTCTGGAGCGGGCCCTTGTTGCGGGGCTTGGTTCGCGCGTGGCAATAGGCCCTTGTTGCGAGGCTTGGTTTGCTTTAATTTACAATTCCTTTACGGTGTACTTTAATTTGATATGTGAAAATTCATTAATATATCATTTGTGCTAAAAAGGACAAAAAAAAAAAAATGAGAAAGATTAGATTGAGCTACCAACTTATCAATATCTTAGGTGCTATAAGGAATTAAATGTCACATTATTAATCTGGTGATATTGATATGAATAAACATAAACAAAGCTAAATTGACTAAAAGTTATTTCACAAGAGACTCTTACACTAAGGTAGGAAAATATCATCAATAATTACGTGACTGGCCAAGAAAATGTCACATAGCTTTGGTTCCTAACCAGAATTGTCTTAGCAACATGCATCCTTTTCCACTGCTTGGCTTAAATAGGCGAGCTTTTATGAGATCGGGAAATGTATGTACTTTTTTTTATAAAAGAAAACCGAAAGGCAATTGACTACTGTGTGGGCGCGCGACTATCACGTCATTTCCCCACTTGCATTTAAATAGTAATTTCAGCGTGCCCGTAACTCGCGTCCTCGCTGCGCATAGGGCACGAAATTCGGTCATAGACAAAAAAAAGGAACGAACCATTGAATCCGGAAAGCTTCGGCACGTTTCACAGGTCGCACAAAAGCTTCTGAGACAGGTCTGCTTTTCAAACGCGCCAAACTAGGCCATTTCAATACGACGCGACATGTCACACACAACTCTTGAAAGGGATACATTTCTTAAGTTCATTTAGCGAGCGTGTAGAACCTGTGAAGATGATATCTCCACGGCTGTTGGGAATATTACTCGGACCGAAGTCATTGCGAAGATTGCACGGACCCGTTTCGCATGGAATGTCGAATTATTTCCACACTTTTATTGTACATAACATTTATTATATGACTTTATCTTACGAGTTGCAAGTATATCCAAACCCAACATTTTTATATGCTTACGCTAAATATCTTGATTACTTCTTTCTAGTCTATCCAAGTGGTGTTTACTATATGGAATGTCGAATTTAGTTTTGAGGGGACATATTGGAGTTTTTAGTATATTTAGTCCCAGGCCTGGTGTTATCATTCCTTGTCGCTTCATTTTTGTTTATAGTGTTCTTCATGAGACTATATACTGATTACAAAGGCAAACATAGTGTGGTGCGTGCTGGAGAAGCGTTTGTTTTCAAACTTTACAGTGTTCTTCATGAGATCATATTTTGGATTAAGATTTAAATTTCATAAGATTCATAAATATATTCGTTGCAAGCTACAACGACGTCATCCTTTTCTGGTTTGGTAACGTACTCTTTTTGTCTTGGATCTTTGTATTAACTTTAGGTGCCACGCCATAGCTTCCCACCTTCCATGTGAAGGTTTTCTCATCAAGATCTTAATAAAAATTAGCATCCCATTGCAGGGACAAAGATGGGTGGTTGGAAGACTGAAGGGTGGATTCCTTTTGGATGCTCTAGTCAGCACGAGTTCATCTATCTTCTGGATGTTTTCTTGTCAATAAGAGCATCTGCTGCTCTGATCGGATTCCCAAATAGAACAACCCATAGGCAAGTGACTTGTAGGTGCAAAGTTAGTTGGGAACAACTCCATGGGCTTGAGGCTCATATGTGTAGTGCCCATAGGCTTGGGGCCCACTGGAGGATAAGCCCATATACTAGAGGTCTATTAGCATTAGCCCATACTTATTAGACAACAGAAGGTAGCCTAATAATTTAAGTGAGTCATAAACCATTATTGTTATTTTTTTTTTAAAATAGCTTGCAGATGAAATGCCTATTGGCAAGAAGCACGTGAACGAAGGGCACATAAACTATGGGCTTGTTAAAGTAAAGGGCCTATATGAAAAGATGTCACAGGCAATGAGCTCCCCAGGTGGCCCATAAGTCTGAGCTTGTGTAAGTTAGGCCTAGGGATATATAGGGCCTATTAATGGAAGCCAATGCTGGAGGCCCATTTTAGAAACCTTATAGGTTACAGCCCACTTTATGGCCCCTGAGCGAGGAGGTTGAGGTTAGAGGCTTGTAGAATATGGCCCGTAAGTGTGCAACCCATATCTGAAAGGTTGTTAGGCAAAGGGCCTCATGTGGGCAAGTCGTATGAAGAAGCCATACACCAAGTTCCTTATAGGAAAGGCTAAAGCCCTTAGTGGAAAGGTTAGCAAGGGCCTATTGGTGAAAGCTTGATCAACAAAGGCCAATTTTTAAAGCAAATAGGCTAGTGGCCAAATGAAAAGGCCTTTTTGGGTGGCCTTTCAATGAAGGGCCTATTAGTGAGGCTGTTTAAGGGAGACCTATTTTGAGTTCTAGTAAATGATGGATCTTTACTTTTAAGGACCATTTGCATATTGTCAGTGAGCAAAGTCCCTTATAGGACTCCGTTTGAAGGCCATATTGGAGGGGCCTTTAGTGAGAGGCCAGTGCAAGATTGTAGATAGGCTGGTTGGCAATGGCCCAATTCGTGAGTCGCCTATAGGGACACTATGGTTGTTTCTATGGGAGTCGGCAAAGAGAACCTCTTCCAAACTTTTTTACATGGAACATCCTCACATACTCGTTACAAATCAGCAAAAAAGCCACAACCCACCACTACACGGGTAGGAGAAAACCATCGTCATCTATATAGGACATTGAAATCAACCATCTTGGGCTTTCAGAAAATTTAGATGTACATATTGAATTTATTTGGACCAAAGCAACTAGCTCTCAAACATATTAAAATCCAAACATCAGTGATGCATGAAGTAAGACGCAGAAACTTGCTTTCGTTCTTACAAAGTCTTAATAACCTTATTTATTGTATAAACACCATTATTTTGGCAAAATGTATCCAATCGACCTTTCACAAGGTCTATTACATGTTCTTGTAATCAAGAACTTAACAAGTATTTGAAAGTCCGATAGAACTTCAAGCCAATAGTGCAAGCGATCAATACCTTTAGAAGTTACTCGCATTACTTACAGACATACATAGAAAGCTGCCTTGTTGCATGCTCTTTATCTCTGGGCTTTTCCTTGGTTTAAAGAAAGGCGTCACTAGATTCACTAATCTCTATTTTCAGCCAACTATCGTCAGGTTTAAGATATGACAGTAGGAAGTGATAGGTTCATTATTTCCTTATTAACACATTCAAACATTTGTTGTGCTGTTAGCCGTGAAATCCTCCTTTCTATTGCTTCAACAATCAACATCTTCAAGAGGTACATTATTTACTTACTAAAACATATATTCGTTTTTGTGCTATTCATCCTGAATCCTCCTTTTCCTATCATTTGTTTCTTTGTGTTCATTGTTTTCAGTGAACTCCAATGAAGAAATGAGAGTTAATGTCTGTACTTTATAATTTTTTTCCCTGTGTATCAAAATCAAAATCAATAAACAAAAGGAAACATGCTTGAATAATTACCTCTTCCACTTGAACGCCTAAAGCATGGATGATTACCATTTCCACTTGTACTTAATTGAGCACATCCTATTGTTCCCAATGTGTCTATACATTTTGTGTTTCTTTTTTAACTAATGTAGTCTCTCTCTACCTACAATTTGGAATCCTTTGATTTTGCTTTTGTAGTTAAAGAACATGTTACAAATTCTCACTCTAGGCAGAGGTGATTCTCTGCTTATGTTTCTTATTCCCCCTAAAATTGCGGCTAGGTATGCAAAATTCGAGTTTTCTATTTGTTTTTTCCTTTTTGAGAACTTTAATATGTAAAATTTGCTCCACAAATTATACTTATTAATCATTACCTTTTTGTTCTTGACATCGTTCTCTATAGAGAATTACAAATTAGAAAGCCAATTTGGTTGTATTGACTAATTTGTGAAATTTAGGATGTTTCACCTTGGTTTAGGTTTTTAGGCCCAACTATGTTTAGTCATGTCTTAGTTTATGCTATTTCTAAATTTTTGGACCTCAAAAATTTCTTTTCCTTGTTGTAAAGTTCATTAAATCTTTATTTTGCTTGTGTCAAAGTATAAGTCACCGATGCCCATTTTGAATATCAAATTTGCTAGCACACTCTTTTTTAGTTTTCTTGATAATGCTAACAATAGTTCCAGCGTGAAGTTCTGTGTGCATTGTGATAGATAATATCTTAGAACATCTAGTGATATAGGAATGTTATAGACATTATTCTCTCTTGACTACAACATCTTGGAGGTGCAGTTGACAGCTATTGAGGGTTGTGATTAATCAGATGCATGCAATTAGAATTGCCCCGTGCTTAACATATGAAGGTGGTTTTATGTGTTGATTCGCTTCCTTTTATTGGATTATTGTAAGAAACCGAAGTTTTGGATTGTAGCTTACCATATACTTGCTTATCTCTTACTTCGTGTACACTTCTAAACGAAGAAAACTACGCTCACATCCCCACCAATGTGAAGGTATGTTATATAACACATCAACGATGGAGGTGGTCCAGCAAATAGGAGCCAAGATTTTACTCTAGCATGCCAGCTTTTTGATTTTTCAGGTTAGAACTCTTTTGAAGAGAAAAAAAGGTAAAAGGTTAAAGCAAATGAACATCAGGAAAGCTTTGAACAACTAGGAAGGAAGAAACTAGTTATATGCATAGACTTCCCATATGTTTGGCACCATTGTTATTGACAGAAGAATACTCTATCTCCCTCACTCTATGTTTTCTGGTGGATACTGACACAAAGTTGAAACTTGGAAATGACACATTTATCTTTGGGCAAGAGAGAAGTCTACGACCATAAAACCACAAATCACAAAGGCCATCATCAGCACCTCATAAAGAATACCAAGCGACGGTTCGTCTGAAAGCCCATATTGTTCTATGCAAGCAACTTTCTGCATGCAAGTTTAGTCACTTCTGTTGGATATTCATGAAATACAAGATTACCCATGCCCTGGAAGTAGAATCCTAGCAATTTCTAACAACTACAAACGCTATTACAAGGTAAGTCTATCTTCCTAATAATGATTTTACACAATCCTAAAATCCACAAGTAGGGAGCATAACAAGAGAGCAACCATCAGGGCTCGATTCCAAATGAATCACCAAACAATATATCATTGGTTGAAATTACCTAAGTCAACCTTTTACAATAATGTTCACATCACATTAGTCATATAAATCACATCAATTAATCTCTCCATGTTTCTCACACACATGCATGTAGGAACAAATTTGAATTTGGCTCTAATGTGTTCTTTTGCTTCAGTACGAATGAGAAACAATTAGGAACATCTCCATCGAACATATTTAAAATCACCAAGTAACACGAATAACATTTTCCTATCACAACAGCAGAACTATCTTCGTTGTAGCCCAGACCAAATATGGTGTTTAAACATTACCACTCTCGAACCAATCCAACCAAGCCATTTTGGTGGCAATTATCCCTCATGCAAAATTGAAATATATATATGTGTGTGTGTGTGTGTGGCTATTATGTCATTGACAATGTTGTTTATTCGTACTTTATGCTTTGAACAATAAGTTAGATTACGATACATACCACATAAGTAATGTAAGCAATGTCAAATGAGTTCGAGGGCAAGCATATTTCTTCTCCATTTGCATGAATCCGGTTGATTGGATTCTTTCTTGGAGATCTTTTCTTTTCCTTGAATTGAGCAACAACAAGAAAGTAAGGTGACAAATATAGACCTTGCACATATAAAAATTGAGCACACTATAAAAGACAAAAAACATTTGCTCATAATTTTCCACATGATATATTTCCATGGCTACTCAGCAATTTCTTTAAAACTAAAAGTTTTCGCTCCCAGTAACTTTAGCTTATGGGAACTTGTCAGAAAGATATCTTGTGTTGAAACCCACAGAGCAGCCAATATCAAGAGTATCCTTAATCATGGAAATTCCAGAATACTAGAGATGGTGTTGCTTAATAGCTCGAAAGCAATTTCCACATACTAGTTTATTAGTTTCATCTAGTGAAGAAGCATCTAGTATTGCTTGTCTTGTCATTGACATGGTTGCAGCTTCTGCTTTTGCAGCAGCCTGCCATGCTAGATGCAATATTTTAAGGATTACAACATCATTGAAGTAATTTATTTATTTATTTATTTATTTATTTTTGCAAAAGTATATAGCACCGCATTAGAAACATCAATAAGATTTTCAGCATAGTGTTTAAATCATTTTGACAGAAAAAAGAAATTATTTTAAGTAAATCTTGTTCATGGGGTATCTATAACTAGCCTTTGATCTTGGACTTGTACTCAAAACGCAGAATAAACAAGAATATTCTATAAAGTTCCCATCTTACATAGATGATAGTGTTCCACAATTTAGAAGAGATTAGAGAATTATGCTGAACTAATCAGGCGTCAGTTTTGGTCCATGAAAGCTCATATTAAAGGCTTTAAAATTAAAAAAAGAAAAAGAAAAAACAAAAACATTACTTTTCACAAAGCAAACTGCAAACAAATAAAGAAGCTTAGGATAAAGTTGAAAAACGCGCAAGCCATGAAAGGTTGCCCTCATCATGTGCATGGAAAGGATTCAAATAATCTGTACAATAGGCAGTACTTCATAAAATACTCATTGTAAGCAGTCATTCCACAATAAATAGGTTCAACTGGAATGAAGATTATTAGCAAATGATACCGGCTTAATAAAGTCAGCATTTTTGAACTCTCCCAATTGACTCCCCAAAATAAAAAGAAGTGGTAAATGCTAAAGTCTTAAGTGGTACCTTTTATAGACTAACTAAATCAATATGAATATGGGACTTCATCAATATAAAATTGTCAATATTTGATTGTTCTGGTCGTCGACAATTACCTTAGCGGAGTTTAGGACCCAGAAAATAATACACGGAGAAGAACAACAACAAAATGTGCATTCAAGAAATAGAGAATTTCCATCTGGGTATACGAGTGAGGGATTCTGAATGCTCTTCAATTCCTTGGACACATCTGATTCCATAACCTCCCTTGTCATTTCCCTCCATGGGATGTTCTTCTTCTCCACTCTACTGCTCCAACAATTCCCAGAAGTCAAAATCTATTATCCAAATCCAAGCCAGTCCCTGGGAAACATGTGTGACGGATAAAGACCTGATAAGAACTTGTCTGGCACCGAGCTTGAGCAGAGAGCATAGACGTTTAAAGGAAATAAGAGCTCCCATGACACGAGAGAGAGGAGTGGCGTGCACCCACCTTGGGCTCTCCAGCCGTCCTTCTTCGCACGCCGCACCTTGCTCAACTTCCCCGCCGGCGACATCATGCGCAGCCACTAACTTAGCAGCCGTCGAGCCTCTGCATCTTCTAGGTCTTCTCATTCTTGCATGGCTTTTGGATGGAATAAGAGTAAGCTGTTGGACTATTTTCAATAGTCCTCACTAACGTGGACTTATATCAATGTGATTGTTTATCTTCAATTGTTTTATATATAATTGTTTTGTGGTCTATTTGTATAAGACATTTTGGATTCATTATTGTTGAATATGAGACAGGTTAGTATGGACTTATGTTTGCTATATAGGACAGTGATGAGTTGGACTATATTGGCAGCACACTTTGTAAATGGCTAAGATCCTTCCTTTACCTTTCAATATATGCACTATAAGTTGCATTCGGTGAAGATCATGTTGGTGGATTAAGAAATATTGGAATTGTATCTAAATATTAGAGCATAATAATATGTTATATAAATATCGTGTACAATACTGTGTATAGTAATTTCACTTTTGTAATGAATATGATAAAAGGCATCAAATAAAATAAAAACGTAATAGCTTCTGCTGTGTGTATTGAATGGCCTCTTCACGATCTTCAAGTAAAGTGAACTATCTCATTAAGCTAGTGGTTCTAAAGAAAACAAGGGAGTATATCAAGCCATCAACCTTAGTTAAAATGAGCTATCTGTTAGTTAGGTTGAGTTTCAGAGTAGGTATGTTTGTTCTCTATTTGTTAAACTTTGTATTCTAGATGAGTAGCAAGATCTTAGTTTTGAGCTCATTTGATCTCGGTTTTTCTAACATAAGCTTGTGGGTGGGAACAAGCATTGCCATTGCAGTACTCAGAGAGAGAGAGAGAGAGAGAAGGCAAATGTTAACTACATGTCATGCACTTCATCTTCAGAATCTAGCTATCCACCTATGACATTAGGCCAGGAGGATTTTTGCTTGAAATTGAAGTGGAAGAAAAAACTTTAGTTCAACCACAATTTTAATGGTTAGTAATGCTATATGTTTTAGATAATTATATATGTGATTTTTTAATTATGATAGTAATGCTATTTTTTGCATTTAATATTGCTTCTATCTAAAAATTGGCTGCCTTAAATCAAGAATTAAGTTGAGTAAAAAATTATCCATAAAAACATTTTTTCATGCCATTAAATTGAATAGAACTAAGGAAGTGACTTTTTAAATGTTGAAATTTAAATTTCAAAGGTAAAATTTGCGATCCTAAAAAATTAAATATATCTTTCAACTTATGGTTTTGAAAATTTTCATGTTTTAAAGTTTTTTCTTCTAATTCCATATTATTTCTAAGACATCATATTAGAAAAATAGAAAAAGTAATGATTTAATGTAGGTGAGACTTCGCATAAAACCCTTTCATTGGCATATCATTGATTTTATAGTATTTATAAATGAATGAATTTTTTCCATTAGTAATTGATTATACATATATTGATACAGCTATTCCTAGGAAAAAGAAAAAGGAAAGAGAGGGGGCATAAAGTCATATGTAATTTTTTATTTGATGTGAACATGTAATATAAAGATCACATGCTGATTAATCTCTTCTTTTTTTTCTTTTTTTTTTTTCATCTCAACTCCCAAGTGTCGTGTATAGAATCCAACAGTTACAAAAAAGAGTTTTTGAACGTGCGGTGGCAGTTCAAACATTGCTAAAGAATTATCTAATTAGTAGTTATCCATATTATATGATTGCAGATGTTATAGCTAGTATAAATATAACAAAAATGGAGTATAGAGAAGTCTTAGGGGGTTGATGTCCCCTAGAATGAACCCTAGATTTGTTATTTGGTAATATTACGTGCTTTTTATGTTCTTAAACAGTTAGTCTCTCTCTCCTCCTTACTTCATTTCTGTGTTTCCCAAGCCTTATGTTTCAGTAATTCTTTCTTTTGGTTATTAAAATCCTTTCCTAGTACAAAACACTCATTATATGGTAAACGGCAGATCGTGGGGCATTACCTCTTTCCTCAAGGCACCATTTCTTTTTCTGCTTCAAAATGACGGCTTCTTCTTTAAACTTGTCTAAGCCGTGCATTTTCCAAGACGCAAAGCTTGAACGTCAACGCTATTTTGAAAGGAAGGATTATAGAGCTAGTATTCGAAGAATCAGCACTGGTTGGTCTTCTCGCAGCACGAGATTGGTTTCCATCAAGCCTCTGGCTTCGCTTAACTTCGATACTAAGGTCTTCGAGAAGGAGAATGTCAAGCTCAATGGCCACGAGGAGGTATTTGATTCTGATCTCTAATTTTTTGTACTTTTGTGTTGGTTTTCATCGGCAATGGTGTAATATTTTTGTTAAATGCAATATGCTGTGAGAGGAGGGAGAGATCTTGTCTACTTTTGTGTTGCTTTTGGCGACTATGATGTAATATCGTTGTTAAATGCAATATGCTGTGAGAGGAGGTAGAGAATTGTGTTCTTTGCTTTTGGACGCGTTCAAGGGAATTAAGTATAATGGTGTTATTGGCTGGAATTTAGAAGTAGATAGGTTGCTCTCAATCTTATCTTCCAAATTAATAAGTAATTAATTGGTGAGATTTGTGCAATTTATATTCATCGGTTGCAATTTTGAATAGTATGTAACATTAATGTGTTACATTTAGAATACAGAATGTATCTTGAAGTTTTGATTTGTAACGTTTAAATTTTTTAAACAGATAAAGAAGGGATAATAGATCATTTTAATTTGCTAGAATTGTTTGTGATTCATGGTTTGGGATGCAATATTTACCTATACTACCTTTATAGGTAGATAGGTTGCTCTCAATTTTATGTTCCAATTTAGTAAGTAAGTAATTAATTGGTGAGCTTCGTGCAATTTACATTCATAGGTTGCAATTTTAAATAGTACCTAGCATTAATGTGTTACATTTAGAACACAAGATGTATCTTGAAGTTTTGATTTGTGCGTTTAGATTATTAAAAAGATAAAGAAGGGATAATGGGTCATTTTAATTTGCTAGAATTGTTTGTGATTCATGGTTTTGGATGCAATATCTACCTATACTAATAATAAGGATCTATATTGTTGTTTTATGTTGGATTACAGATGATGATATAGAATATATTCACGGTGTCTAATTAATGAATTCCTAATCACTAGTTCTTTAATATTCTTATCAAACAACAATTTAAATATCACTTCTTTGTATGTGGTTAATAAAACTAAATTTCTAATTTCTTCTATTTAGGCATATGTTGAAGCTCAAAATTTTTAATTATTTTAGGTTTTTATTATCTAAGAGTTTCCCATTTGATTCATTTTTATTCTTTGAGTATGAATTTTCCTTTTATATTGCTAACCAAGTTATAAAACCTTTGTAGGGGGGGAATTCATCTATATTGCAGCTACTAATCTATGTTGCACACGTTCTTGGTGACCAAATTATAAGACCTTTGCAATGGGGGAATTTATCTATGTTCGGGTTACTAATCTATGCTGTGCGTGCTGTGCCTACTGTTAGTGACCTATTTATGAAAGCTTTGCTGATGGAGAATTTAGAAATGTTGTTGAATAAGTTAAACTATTGTGCTTTTAAGTTGCTTGCATTTTCAGTGATTCTTTCTTGCATCATCATGGTCTTTGTCTTGTTATTCATCACCGTTCGCCATATGTTGGGAAAATAATTGAGGTTTGTAAGATTGGCAACTTCTTATTTGAAAGTAAGCCTCCTAGGAAGAACTATTCTGATTCATAATATTTATCAAGTAAAGAAACAGAGGCTTGGTAAATTGATTACTTTAGCTTTTTCTTGAGCTATGATATTTGTTGCTTTCCTCTTTGGTTTCTTTAGTTGATAAATTATTTTTGCAAACAATGATACTTTCTTCATCTATCAAGTTGAGGTTTGACATTTAGCTGTCTAGAATTAAATGCATTGCAAGACTATAATTAGAAGTAGAAATAACAAGAATTCTAGAAGTATAAGTAAGAAATCCAGCTCTTCCACAACTAAAGAATCTATGTACATGACTTGCTTTCATTTCACTGCTTAAAACACCATTATATCATAACCATGCATGCTATTCAAGTTAATGTATTGAAATACTTACAGTCTAGGATATGCATATAAAAGAACAGTCAAAAGCCTTGAACTCCTCCAAGCCTAGCAACATAATTCTTCTTACTTTATTAGATGCAACATATGCAAAAATTCTCAAACTTTGCATATAATTCTCACAATTTCTTTTCATTGATGATATAAAAACATCATTCGCTTGTAAACCACAGCTTGAACTTAGCTGCTGGTACTAACCCTGCCTGGTAATGACTCCTCAAGGCAGTAGCGGTTCAGTTTACTGTCCCAATTTTGTTCCCCCAACTTCACTAGAGTATCGACAAGCTTTAATCTCACTCCGTCCAAAACCATAAACAGAGATGAAATAGACTGAATGGTTGCCATTGAGAAATTCACAAAAAACTCATCCTCCAAACAAAGGAAAGGGCTCTATCACCAGCAAAGCGGTAAAAAACGTGAATGGAAGGTTGCTGGTAGTGGTTGATTTGGGGTTTGAAACAAGAAAGACAACGTTGTTGGAGGGGCTGTGACATACATTACACAGCTAAGGAAGACAAATAAGAACAGGTTTCTCTATTCTCGTGTTGGGTTTCGGCAATTTGAGAAATCCAAGTTCAAAAGATATGAGAAGCCCGAAGATTGGGGGTTTTGATAGCGGTTAATTTGGAGAAGTTACAGCAGAATTTCTTTCTTGAAAGAACAACTCAACTTAAAATTCCAAATTTTTAATTCAAATTCAAGATATCAATCCTTTTCTTTGGATAAAAAGCATCCATTTGTTTACTTTTCTTGATTTTCCCATTCATTCAATTTTCAAATTTTTTACTTTTATTTTTTATAATCATATCCCTTAAAAATATAGTTCATTATCAGTACATGAATATGATATGTTTTTTAATATTGAAAATTCCATTCGTTTAACAATATGATTTAGAAAGGAAGAAAGTTAAGCCCTCTTTATAAAGAGTTATGATTTCTTTTAGTTGGCAACCCCTTTTCTTTGAAAACAAATGAAATTACCAAAAATGTAATGTAAAAGCTATACAAAATAGAATCCATAACATGGGCTGTCGTCACGATCGTAACTGAGTTAACAATTGAATGTTCCAAGCTTTTTTCATTTGATTTGTTTCAAGTAAAAGTTAACTATTTAATTAAATGATTCAATAACACAAAGAGTATCAATTACTGAGTAAGTAATGGTCATTAATTTTTATCTCTTAAGTCAATTATATAAACCAAATAATATAACTTTTTTAAACATGAAAGAGATAATTAGTTGAAAATTAATTAGTACCGAATATCTTGCCTTCATAGTTTGTTTTTGTAGCCTAATATGCATCACAGAATATACCTATATAAATTTATATATTTATACATGTAAACATACACAAACATACACCATGGAGTCCCACCATCAAAACTAGTGGAAACATGTACATTATCTTAGAAAAATGATTTCTTTGAATCTTTTTGAATACTTGAAACACTCTTATAATGAAGTTAAAATTATATCAATAGAATGAGGCCAATTTTGAATAAGACTCAGTTTCTTTAATGAAAAAACCGAACTCAACTTGAGTTTATAAGATTCAATTTCGCAAATGTTTAAGTACTTTCAATATGTTTCAAAGTACAAACTAAATTTTTTATATTTTTATAGGTCTACATGAGATGTCAATCCATATATATGTGGCATCCATTACGAGGATAATTCCATTATTTATCTAGATAAAAAATTTGACTGAGGTAGTAATTTTTTTTTTTTTTGGTAACCAAGGTGTCCGGGCCAGCTTGCGCGCACCTCGACTAATCCTTGGGGAAGGCTAGCACAGCAACCCACCGCCATGACCCCCCACTTAAATCACAAATGCTCCTCATGGGGAGTTGAACCCAGACTTCAAGGATCCCAAGCCCAACCCTTACCAAGTGGACCACCTGTGGGTGGGTACTGAGGTAGTAATTTTCAAACTAAGAAAAGTTCAAAACAACAATAAGTTTCTTTGTTTTTTTTTTTTTGATAAATTAGGATATGATTAGATTACATCACTATCCACCGATACTATATCTCATTTCTTTGTCTAATGCGTACAAATTTCAATTGAATCCCCACTTTAACTAAATACTCTTTGTTGCATCTCAATTGAAGATATTGGCTTTGGATCTTATTACAATATTAAAATATCAACAACAAGCCAACTAGAAATTAAAGGTATTCCATCAGCAAATTAAGTAACGGTGGTATATCATAATCCTCGAACAAAAAAGCCATATGTATTATTTTCGTGTTAGATATTGTGTGGGAAAAACAGGGAATTGGGAAAGGAAGTAGTAGCAAAGAATATGTAGTTCTATAAATATTTATCTTTTACACAAGTACGACATTACCATAACAATCTGCCTTCCATCAATCCGAAGAACAATTAGCTGAATTTGAGCTGCATTTATGGACTTTGAGCGAGATCAGCGATGGCTAAAGGCAGGTTTCTTCCTACCGAACCAGTTAATCATCTGAGTTTTAAGGTGTGGGCACCGTAGGGGGCACAGGACCGGTGAAATTGTTGTGAGACAGGTCTAGAAGGTTTTGGATGGAGAGACCAAAAGCTGCTCGGAACCTCACCATAAAGTTTGTTGTAGGATAGATTGAGAAATGTGAGATTCGTTAGAGAGGATATGTCCGGCGGAGGCCCGGTGAGGGAAATGGAACTAAGGAAGTGACCTTTTAAAGGTTCGAATTTGAATTTTGAATGCAGAATTTGCTATCCAAAAAAATTAAATATATCTTTCAACTAATGCGTTTGAAATTTCATATATTTAAGTTCTTTTCTACTAATTCCATTTTATTTCTGAGACATCATATTAGAAAAGGAGAAATAGTAATGATAAAATATAGGTGAGACTTCACATAAAAATGTTTCGTAGTACTATCATACATTTTATAGTACTATAAATGAAAGAATTTTTATCGATTGGTATTATATGCCATTCTCAGGAAAAAGAAAATGGGTGTTTTTGGGTTTGTGTGTGTGTGTGTGTGTGTGTGGGGGGGGGGGGGGGGGGGTGTGGCGGCGCAAAGTCATATGCAATTTTTATTTGATAGGAACATGTAAATATAAATATTATATGCTATCCTTTCACATCACTAATTTCTTTTTTTCTTACTTTTAACAATAAATAAATTTAATGGAAAAACCAAACTAAAACTTTAGGAGCAAAAGTTTCTACAATACTGAAACACTGTTTAGTTCATTAAATTTCATATTCTATTAAAAACTTTATAATTAATAAAAATTGATAGTAGCTTTTTATTTTTTAAGAGTGTTATCTAAACCAACACAAATTCACATTTTAATAATATACACAAATTACGTGCATTTTATCAATCAATATGCATATACACGAGCAAACTATAGCGTAGTAATGTAATTTTTTTTTCTACCAAATGGGTCATTATGGCTTTTAAAATTTTCTTTTGTCTTGATTCACACAAATACTAAAAATTTGAAAAAATTGTCATAAACATGAATCACAAAAAGTCTCATTGAATGGAATACTTATTATTTTTAACTTACAAGCCAAGACTTTATTACTTAAAATTGTATTTAATATAACATGTAACTGAAAATGTAAACAAATTATTGATCAGTGGTGAATTTATGTCGATTTGTGGTTGATGGCATTCTTCTCTTGCTTGGTGTATTTTGTGGCAGATCTTCCAAATTATGGTTTTCTAGGTTAAGCTTTATTGTTTTGATTAGGGAGTTTTAGGTTGATCAGGGGCAACCATTTCCGCGGTATAACTGCTAACAGATTTCTTGGCTTACAAAGATATACATAATGCAGAATTCAGTTTCATTAGTGATACAAATTGGTATAATGATATGTCCTCGGAAGTGAATTGTACAAAAGAAAAGTTCGTTCTCTGCTAAGTCAAAATGTGTAGAATAACTTAATCATGCTTTGGGACAAGGTGTTGTTTCGGACTTTAAATCAAGCAAAGTTTGATGGGAATTTTAGGTCAAAAAAGAAAAAGGAAAAAAGAAAACAATTGCAGAATAACATTACATTTTATAGGCCTAATTTAGGTTTATAAATGAGGAAAGAAAAAGGGTCAAAAACAAGGTGGACAAAGGCGGTCGTGATTTCCATTTCAGGAACTAGGATCTGCTCGTTTCTGCAAGGCAGGAAGTGCGTGATCCTGGGGAAGAAATTTCCCAACGAGATCCTACAGGATTTTCCGTTTAAGGCGGCTTAGTAAGCATATGAATTTGACGTGGCATTCATGCGTGGATTAGTGAGTCCAGCATGGCAGAACTGATGTGGCGAAGTGGACGTAGCACTCGAAGATTTTTTTTTTTTTTAAAAAAAAACCTCGAATTTTCCACCAAGTTATGTTTGTGGCTTAAACAGGAAGCAACAGCCCAATTTAAAGCATGATCAAATCAATCATATATATAACTGAGGGTATTAGAACCCAAAATCTTTTTTTTTTTTTTTTAAACCAAAGATACTTATTTTGCTAAATTTTGAAACAGATTTCTTTTGGTTAATAAATTCCTTCCCTAATACATAACACTCATTATATGGTACCCTGCAATAAATTAGTCTTATTGCCCCTTTTTTATTTTTATTTTTATTTTTAACAATTAAACCTAAAGTGTGGGTAGAAACACTTCAACAAGAAAAGTGCGGTCGCTGTCTCTTTCTTTCTCCTAAGGAGCCAATCCTTTTTCTAGCCTGAAATGACGATTTCTTGTTCTAACTTGTCGGAGCTGGGCATCTTTAAAACCGGAAAGCTCGAACGCCAACGCCTCAGTCGCTATTTTCAAAGGAAGAATTGTAGGGTTAGTATTGGTAGAATCAAGACTAATTGGTCTGCTCGGTGTCCGAAATTTGTTTCGATCAAGCCCCTGGCTTGGCTCGACTTGGAGACGAAAGTCTTCAAGATGGAGAATCTCGAGCTCAATGCCCACGAGGAGGTATTTGATTCTGATCCTTATTTTCACTACTTTTATGCCGGTTTCAACGTCCATGGTGTAATATTTTTGATAAATGCAGTATGTTTTGAGAGGAGGGAGGGATTTGTTTCCTTTGCTTTCGGAAGCGTTCAAGGGGATTAAGCTGAGTGGTGTTATTGGCTGGAATTTACAGGTAGATAGGTTGCTCTCAATCTTATCTTCAAATTAAGAATTAATTGGTTGGATTTGTGCAATTTGTATTCATTGGTTGCAATTTTGAAGGGGGGGATGTGGATCTTTTTACCTAGCATGAATGTATTACATTTAGAACAAAGAATGTATCTTGAAGTTTGGATTATTGACAAAAAAAAAAGGGAACTAATAGATCATTTTAGTTGGATGGTGTTGCTTCAATGATTCATGGTTTTGGATGCAATATTTGCCTATAATAATGATGCGAGCTTTATATTGTTGTTTTATGTAGGATTATTAGATGATAATATATAATATATTAACTCTCTCTAACTAATGAATTTTTAATTAATATTCTTACTAAACAGTGGTTTGGATACCATTTGTTTGTATGCATATGAAGAAACTAATTTTTGATTTTCCTGTTTAGGCAAATGTTGATGCTCAAAAGTTATCGGATTCTCTTACTGTGAATTCTAATTTTGGTGTCAAGGTGATCATTGCTCTTACTATGGTTTTTTCTTAAGTTGGTTATTTTAAGTTTTTACTATCTAATAGTTTTTCATTTGGTTTATTCTTACTCTTTAGGTATAATGTTATTTTCTATCAATGACCAAGTTATAAAACCTTTGCAGGAAGAGAACTTATCTATATTGCAGCTATTAATCCATGTTGCACGCTTCATTGGTGAGCAAGTTATAAAAGCTTTGCAGTGGGAGACTTTAGAAATGCATTTGTGTCGGTTAGTCCTTGCATGTTATATGTTGCTTTGGTCTTCACTAATAGCTTTTATCATTTTCATGTTATACGTTCATATTCGTGACCGTTGGTGACCTAGTTATATATTTTGGGGTCATTAATCTATGTTGTGCATCCTATGCCTATTGCTGGTGACCTAGTTATAAAAGCTTTGCTATTGGAGAATTAAGAAATGTTGTTGAAGCAGTTAAACTATAGTGCTTATATGTTGCTTGAGTTTTAGTGATTGCTTTTATCATTATCATAATCTTTTTCATGGTATTCTTCATTATTAGCTTAATGATGAAAAAATATTAAGGTCTATAATAATTACAAATTTTGCCTCTTACTTGAAAGTAAGCTCCTATAGAGAACTGATTTGATTCATAATATTTATCAAGTAAAGAAATAAGCACTTGGTAAACTAATTAGTTTAGTTTCTATTTGAACTATGATATTAGTTTTTGTCCTCTTTAGTTCCTTTAGGCAACCAATTGTTTCAGCAAACAATGATGTTTTGTTCATCTATGTAGTTCAGGTTTGACATTATCCAATATCAAATTGCACTACAAGACTGTAAACAAAAGTAGAAATAACTAAGATTTGAAAGTATAAGTAAGAAATCCAGCTTTTCCGTAGCCAAAGAATACATTTACATGACTTGCTTTCATTTCATTGTTTAAAACACCATTTTTCCATAACCGTGCATGTTATTCAAGTTAATGGATTGAAATAATTTTAGCCTCGGATATGCATATAGAGGAACAATCCAAAAATTCTCAAACTTCAAATACAATTCTCACAATTCCTTTTCATTGATAATATAGAAATATCGTTAACTTATAAACCACAACTTGAGTGTTGTCCAAAAAGCACCTTCTTAGCTCTTGCTACTAACCCTAGAAGTGTTTTAAGATAAGCATTAATCCTAGCTCTCTTATGCCTCTTTGCCTAGCTTGAGGCATCAATGGTTCACTCGGCTATCTTTAAGTTTTTCAAAGTATATACAAATGCATATATTTCAAATTAACTAACCCTTTGTCCTATGATTGAAAAAAAAAATACTTTTAGGTTTTAAAAAAAAAAGTAATTTAAGGAGTGATAAAATGGATCAACCAATGAGTCGCAAACATGCCATCAAAAGATTGGGTAATGCTAGAAACAATAGAAGATATTTGTTATTGGGTACGTTGCCAACTTGCTCTTTTAGAAGATTTGCTAGTTTAATCTTTTAATCTAAGCTTTTAAGTTGAATTTTGAATAGACATAGTCTTAACAAGTAAACTTATTTTTTTAATTTCAAAGCTATCTAATGAGTTTGAGGGTTTTTTTTTTTTTTTTTAATTCAATCTTCATCTTAAGATTGTTCATCTTTAGTGTGGGACTTATGATCTTAAATACAAAGTTGTTTGATATTAGTGTTGCTAAGAGGTAAAGGTTTGGAGTAGGAAGTAACCTAATTTTAATATCATGTTAGAAGATTTAAATGAGTTGGAGGGTTCTTTTTTAATTTAAAATTCAACTCAAGATTACTCTTCTTTGATATAAGATTTGTGATCTCTTACAATTATCCTACATTGATTACTCCTTTTTATGATTATAAATGGATAAGTGACCCTACTATTGAGTAAGTTTTAGATAGAACTTGAGTTTTTTTAATATAGGATAAAAAACACAAAGCTAAGGAATTGGCTACCCTTATAAATGAAACCCATAACTTAAAGTGGTTTATTGGACGATGTATTACCCCTTTTATATAAAGTTTGTAATTCAAGTTGATTGTAGGAATACATGTTAAAGAATGATGTAAATTCTTCTATAGCATATATAAATATAATTTCAAAATCCTCTACATATAAAAGAACAATCTCTTTACTTTCAGGAAGAATTTTGAAAGGAATTGAGTTTTCTAATAGATGCCAAGAAAGCAAAAATAAAAATTCTTAGTATCAACAAAAAAGTACAAATAACAAGAATAAAAAACTCTATCAACTACGAATAACAACAATGATTGAAGGAAAAAGGAGATGTTACATGAATATCTATAGAAGTTGATTCAAGACATCTATTTCCCTCACAACAAGCATGTATATGTTATTGATTGTAGTATTAGTAACCAATGTATTCTTAGTTTGTCACGCATGAGTTATTGATAAGGCATTGTGGCAGTCATTGGCTAGTGAAAATCGTTCTTGTGTTCACAAAGCTAGCTTCTCTCATTCTTCCTTCAACATCTATCAGGTAGTATTCATCTAAAAATCGTTCAGTGCTCATCATCAATGTAAACAAGATAGGAGGCAATTCTTATAACAACTGACACTAAAAAAGATTCCGCAAGTAGATTCATATAGTTAATGTGGATTAATGCAACAAAAAGCTGTAGAAGTATTAAGAACTAGTTTAAAAGTTGTAAGGTTGTAGCCGTTATCCACAAAGCCTATGGCCTTTGTAAAAAGATGTATTATCTCCCAACATAAAGGGCACAACCACTACAAAGACGTATTAAGAATCATATAAATTATTTTATATTACTTAAATTTTACTTGAGAATTCTCTTTAAATATGAAATATTCCCCCATCTCTTTTCTTATAAGTTTTGAATAGTAAAATGATTTTCCAAAGAAAAGAACTATAAAAATTCTATGATTTGAAAATGAGGTGCTGCTAAAAGGCAAAGTTCTATCGATGACCAAAACTGGAAAAATAATAGAAAAATAGGGATCATACACGAAGGATTTTTGATTTTGGTTGCAAAAGAGATCAAAAGTAACATAAGTGCTATTATAGCAGCAAATCCACGAACTACAGCCTCATTCTTTTCCCATCATAACTTAAGAATTATTAGTCATAGCGAATATGCCTCCAAGTCGAAGGGGACGAAATGCTTCCTTCACTAAGTTCACTATTGCTCTTTCGGGGCATTCATGGAGCTGCATGTACATTAGGGAGTCAGGAGCACAAGAATCTGCAAATAGTTCACATGACAACCCTTACGGAAAAGCAAACCAAAACCCTTAAAGTTATTTTATATTCTGTGAACCAAGTATTGTGACACCATCACCAGCTATTCATTACAGTTGAACACTTTTTATTCTTTCTTCAAAATTTATTGGTTTGTATCTAATCCACAAAATGTTAGACCATTGAAGAGAGAAAAAAAGAAGAAAAAAATTTGTACAGCTGGGATGTCTAATAGAATGTCTCATCGACATAATTGGTTCATTAAAATTTATCAACTAAGTTAAAACAACAAATAGTTTTGATATAACTTTTAAGAATCTGGAGATGAAGCAATTAAGTCTAACTATAGGAGGTGAATGGTAAATTATTCTATATTCACAGGGATCTTTAACAAAGATACTAAGTTGTTGGGCTCCCTTCAGTTAAGTGACAGAATTTCTAAAAATGAGTTAACCATAAAGCGTTAATACTACGTCATTTTTTTGAAAATTTCGACCAAGGTTGTTTGCAATAGATTTTATTTGAGAATGTTCCCAAATAAGTATGAGTAGGCGTGTCTCCCAACGAAACTAAAAAAGTAGTTGAAAGCATAAACTTCCCATATGTTTCGCACCATTGTTACTGAAAGAACAATACTCTATCTCCCTCACTCTTACTTATGTTTTCTAGTGAATACTCAGACAAAATTGAAACCTGAAAATGTCACGTTTATCTTTGAGCATGAGTGAAGTCTATGATCATAAAACCACAAACCACTAACCACAAAGGTCATCATCAGCACCTCAAATGATCCAACTCATAAAGAAATACTAAGCAAGCGTTCCTCTGAAAGCCCATATCGTTCAATGCAAGCAACTTTCTGCATGCAAGTTTAGTCAACTGCTGTTAGATATTCACGAGATAGAAGATTACCCATACCCTGGAAGCAGAATCCCAGCAATTTCTAACAACAGCAAACGCTATTACAAGGTAAGTCTATCTTCCTAATAACGATTTTACACAATCCCAAAATCCACAAGTTGGGAGCATAAAATGACAGTAACCATCAGGGTCCGGTTCCAAATGAATCACCAAACAATATATCATTGGTTGAAATTTCCTAAGTCAATCTTTTACAATAATGTTCACATCACATTAGTCATGTAAATCACATCAGGTAATCCCTCCATCTCTCTTACACACATGCATAAAGGAACAAATTTGAATTTGGCTCTAGATGTGTTCTTTTGCTTCGGTATGAATGAGAAACAATTAGGAACATTTCCATTAAACATATTTAAAATCAGCAAGTAACATGAATAACATTTTCCTATCACAACAGCAGAACTAACTTCGTTGTAGTCCTAAACCAAATATGGTGTTTAAGCATTACCACTCTTGAAACAATCCAACCAAGCCATTTTGGTGGCAATCATCCCTCGCTCAAAATTCAAATATCTATATATGTGGCTATTGAAAGTGCATCAGAAAAAATGTTGTTATTTGTTCTACGTTTTCTGTTAACCAAAGCAACAGGATATATTCATACTTTATCACTACAAAATAATATCTGTAAATGCTTCAAACAAATATAAGTTAGATCACAATATATACCACATAAGCAATGTAAACAATGTCAAATGAATTCGAGGCAAGCCCGTTTCTTCTCCACTTGCATGAATCCAATTGATTGGATTCTCTGTTGGGCATCTTTGCTTTTTCTTAAATTGAGCTACAACAAGAAAGTAAGGTGACAACTATAGACCATGTACATGTAAAAGTTGAGCACACTATGAAAGCAGAAACATTTACTCATAATTTTCCACATAATATCATTTCCATGACTACTCAACATATGATAGGCTACTTAAGCAAGTTCTTTGAGACTAAAAGTTTTTCTGACGGGAACTTCTCATTCTTGCATGGCTTTTGGATGGAATAAGAGAGAGAGAGAGAGAGAGAGAGAGAGAGAGAGAGAGAGAGAAGGCTAATAATAACTACATGTCATGCACTTCATCTTCAGAATCTAGCTATCTAGCTATCCACCTATGACATTAGGGCCACGTGGATTTTCGCTAGAAATTGAAGTGGAAGAAAAAAATTGGTTCTACAGAAGTTTCTATGGTTAGTAATGCTCTTTGTTTCAGATAATTACACATGTGATTTTTTTAATTATGATAGGACTGCTATTGTTTTGCATTTATTATTGCTCCTATCTAAAAATCGGTTGCCTTAAATTTATCAAGAATAAGTTGAATAAAAAAATTATCCATAAAGAACATTTTCTCACGCCATTAAATTGAATAGAAGTAAGTTACTTTTTAAAGATTGGAATTTGAATTTTGAAGCCAGAATTTGCGATCCTAAAAAATTAATTATATCTTTCAACTTATGGATTTGAAATTTCATATATTTAATTTTTTCTTCTAATTCCAAATTATTTCTGGGACATCATATTAGAAAAAATAACGATAAATGTAGGTGAGACTTCGCACGAAACCCTTTCAAGGTCATATCATTGATATTATAGTATTTATAAATGATTGAACTTTTATTCATGGGTAATTGGTTTTAGCAACATATCCTACAATATTTTATTTTCATGAATATACATATATTGATAAGGCCATTCTTAGGAGAAAAGAAAAGAAGTCCCCCCAGGCGGCGTAAAGTCATGTAATTTTTTATTTGAGACGAACATGCAATATAAAGATTACATGCTACTCTTTCACATGAGTAATTTCTTTTTTCTTAATTTTAACAATAAATAAATTTAAAGGAAAAACCAAGCTGCAACTCCATGAGTAAAGGTTTCTAAAAAATTGCAACACTGTTTAGTTTATTAAATTTCATAGTCTATTTAAGCTTTATAATTAAAAAAAATTGATATCATCTTCTTTCTTTTTTATTGTTGTTATCTAAAACAACACAAATTCATATTTTAGGAATGCACACAAATTACGTACATATCATCAATCAATTTGCGTTGAGCATATTGCAGCATAGTTATCTAATTTCCCTTTATACCAAATGGATAGTTATGGTTTTTAAATTTTTCTTTTGTCTTTATTTTTACAAATATTAAAAAAAATTGAGAAAGTTATCATAGAAATGAATAACAAAAACTCGCATAGAACTAGAATCCTTATTCCTTTTCCTTACAAGCAGAGACTCTATTACATAAAATTCTAATTAATACAACATGTAACTGAAAATATTATCATGCTTACTAATCTAAGGTGAATTAATATGGATTTGGAGTTTGATTAATAGCATTCGCCTCTTGTTCTGTGTTTTGTAGTAGAAGTTCCAAATTATGGTTCTCTAGGTTATGCTTGATTGTTTTGATTAGGGAGTTTTCGGTCGATCAGAGGCAACCATTTGCGTGGTATATAACTTCTAATAGATTTTCTGGCTTACAAAAGAAGACGTTATGTAGAATTCACTTTCAAGGGCAATACCAAAATACCATAATGATATGTCCTCTGAGGTGGACAAAGGCTGTCGTGATTCCTATTTCAGGATGCAGGATCTGCTCGTTTCTGTGAGGCAGGAAGTGTCTGATCGGTGGGAAGAAATTTCGACGAGATCGTAGGGGATTTTTCGTTGATGACTGATGAAGATTCCTCCTGTCGTGTCGAGGGGAGATTTGACGATTTAAGGAGGGAAAAATCTTTCTTTATACGTCGCGGTCTTGGTTTGGAGAAGACCTTGCGATTTCCATTTTGGGCTTCTTGATGAGGAAGGGAATCTGACGTGGCATTTAGAGTGGCAGAGTGAATGTGGAGAAGTGGACGTGGCACTTGAAGGACATTTAACCGTTCAATAGTTAAGTATATGGACTATGACTAATACAAATTTTTTTCTTTTGATTAATAAATTCCTTTCCTTCTACAAAACATTCATTATATGGTACCCTGCAATAAATGTTGACAACGTTGGACTTACGTCCCGGAACAAGTCGTCGGAGTTCCCTGTGCGCACCCCTTACAATTACGTCTTTGCCTTTGATCAATTAGTTTTATTGCCTTTTTGTTTTCATAATTAAACCTAAGTGTGGGTAGAAACACTTCGACAAGGAACCAGGGCACCAGTCCAAATGACGGCTTCTTCTGTAAACTTGTTTGAGCCGGGTATCTTCAAAACCGCAAAGTTCGAACGCCAACGCCTTAGTAGCTATTTTGAAAAGAAGGATTCTAGGGTTAGTATTAGAAGAATCGGCACTGATTGGTGTGCTCGGAGGGTGAGATTGGTTTCGATCAAGCCTCAGGCTTCGCTTGACTTCGAGACGAAGGTCTTCGAGAAGGAGAAGATCGAGCTTGATGGCCGCGAGGAGGTATTTGATTCTGATCCTGATTTTCACTACTTATGTGTTGGTTTTCATTGGCTATGGTGTAATATTTTTGTTAAATGCAGTATGTTGTTAGAGGAGGGAGGAATTTGTTTCCTCTGCTCACGGAAGCGTTCAAGGGGATTAAGCAGATTGGTGTTATTGGCTGGAATTTGCAGGTAGATAAGTTGCTCTCAATCTTGTCTTTGAAATAACTTAGTTATTGATTGGTCGAATTTGCACAATTTGTATTTATTGGTTGCAATTGTGAAGAGGGGAATGTGGATCCTTGTATCTAGCATTGATGTATTACTTTTAGAGCAAAGAATGCATATTAAAGTTTTGATTTGTACTTTTAGATTATCAACAAGGAAAAAAAATAGAGACTAATAAATCATTTTAATTTTGCCGGAGTTGTTTTATTATTTCATGGTTTTGGATGCAATATCTACTTATAGTAATAATGAGGCTTTATATTGTTATTTCATGTAAGATTATTAGGTGATAATATAGAATATATTTTCTATATCTAATTAATGAATACTTAATTGCTAGTTTTTTAATATTCTTGTCCAATAGCAATTTAGATATATCTTTTTTGTATGTGGTCGATAAAATTAAACATTTCCTTTTTCTTGCTTAGACATCTGTTCAAGCTCGAAAGTTAAGGGATTCTCTTACTGAAGTAAATTCTGATATTGTAGTCAAGGTGATTCTTATTTTTACTATTGGTTTCTTTTGTTGTTAATTATTTTAGGCTTTTGTTGTTGATCATTTTTCCATTTGATTTATTTGTACTCTTTGAGTATAAATTTTTTTTTTTTTAATAAAGATTGGGCTCAAGAAGGGTTCCGTTTGTTTTGCTGAAGCTCGTGGAGTTGGATTTACAGAAGAGAATGACACTCTAGGAGACATATGGGAAACTGTGTCAAGCAGTGATTTTGTTTTATTATCAGTTTCTGAGATTGCAAAGGTAATTTAATTGTTTACTAAAATTGTTTATTCTTTAATGTTGTTTGAAACTTTTTAATAGATGTTGTTTATGTGATGTGTGTAAAGATTATAATCTACATTGACCCACACCATTATTTGGTTCCTGCTAAAATACTTGATTTTGGTTCTGAAATGCTTCATTTTCCTTAACCTCCAACGTAAATTGTTTGCACATCTAGCTTTGTCAAAATTTTGCTAACAATAAGTGAACTTAGTGGTTGAAATTTCAGGACTCATACTTCTCCTGATTTCAGCGTGATTGCACGTGACGATCTTTATCATTTTGATTTTATTTTACCTAAAGGTTTTGAAGTATATTTTTGAGGAAGTCCTATTACGCTGGTAGGTTAGGTTTGAAAATAAATATTGCTTGTAATTGTAAAGTCATGCTCGTTGCTTTTCTTGATTTGATGTAATTCATTATACCTATTACAATTCAACTACTATGTCACATAGCTATGTTTCCTTTTAATTGCAAGATTTTAGTTCCCTTATTGCTTAGCTTTAACAAATATATGCATACTTACACTTGATCTATATGTTTATTGTGGGGCTATTATTTTTGTTACACATTTTTGTTTCTTTGAAGGTCTATTTAAATAGTGTAACGCTCTTTTTTGGTTTATATTTTTTATTGGAAATCCTGTGAATAGTATGAAAGTTAGTAGGTGAATTGATTTGTCTTTGTCCTTTTCATAATTTACACATTGTGTGATTAAAATAAACTAATTTCGTAATAATTTTCAGGTCAATAAAGTGTTAACCCGAATGAAGCCTCACAGCATACTTGGGTTTTCCCATGGGTTTCTTCTTGGCCATTTGCAATCAAGGGGATTCATATTTCGTAGTGACATTAGTGTGATTGCTGTGTGTTCAAAGGGAATTGGTCCCTTTCAAAGTAGACTTTATATACAAAGCAGAACGAAAAAGGGCAAAAGAATTGATTCTAGTTTTGCAGTCTGCCAGGGGAGCTCTGTCTCTCATTCTTTCTCTCTCTGCCTTCCTCCCCTGCTCTCTTTCTGTGTGTTTGCACAGGACGTTGATGGTAGAGCTACAGATGTTGCCCTAGGATGGTCAATTGCTCTTGGTTCTTCTTTCACATTCGTTACTACTCCAGAACAGGAATATAAGAGTCATGGGGAGTGTGGTAATTGTGGCATCCTTTAATGTTACATCATCCTTGAATACTTTGATCTTTGATATTTGTTCATGTTGATTATAGACAGTAAAATTATTGATGTAACAGAAGCGAGTCAAGATTTGGCTTCCAAAAACACTATTGAGGGAATCACCAAGATAGAATCAAAGACTATCTCAACCAAGGTTAAATAGTAGTCCTAAAATTGCATAATCATTCTTTTTTTTAGCATGTATTTTTATGTGTATTCCTCATGAATTTCTATGTTGATAGTTATTTGATCTTTTTCTTTTTATTATTATTGAAGGTTAAGAAAAGTGAACATGGTGGGAAAACGGGCAGGAACAGAAGTTTGGAGCATGCAGCAGCAAAGGGTTCTGTGCGTGTTATTGGTGCCCAATTTATAGAATTTTTGCAGTGGGAAAATTTTTCTATTTTGCGGCTGTTAACCTATGCTGTGCATATTTGTGGTGACCAAGTTACAGGACCTTTGCAGTGGCAGAATGTTAAAATGTTGATGATGCGGTTAAACTTTACTGCTTTGTCGTTGCTTGGGTTTTCGATAATTGCTTTTAGCATTTTCACTCTTGTTCGCAAGACAATTAAACACTAGACAAGAAAGGTTTGTAAAAAGAAAAGATTTTATCTCTTACTTGAAGGAAGGCCTCTAAGGGAGAACTGTTGTTGTTCATAATATTTATCAAGTAAAGAAACAAGTATCCAATAAACTCACTATTTTAGTTTTTACTTAAATTATGATATATGTTGCTCTCCTCTATGGTTCCTTGAAGGGATTAATTATTTCAACAACCAATGCTGCTTTATTCATTTATGAAGTTGAGGTTGGACATCTAGCTATTCAAATATCAAATACATAGGAGCAATAAATCAGCTACTTTAGAGTAGCACTTATGCAAAATGTTAAAAATTTATCAAAGTATGAAGCTATTGATGCATTGCAAGTCTACAACTAAAAGGTGAATTAACTAGAATTCTAGAAGCATAAGTAAGAATCTATTTACTGACATGCTTTCATTTCATTGCTTATAACACCATTCTACCATAAACATATATGTTATTAAAGTAAATAGATTGAAATAGTTACAACCTAGGATACACATATAAAAGACTAATCAAAAGCCTTGAACTCCTTCAAGCCTATCACCATAATTCTTCTTACTTCATTAGCACAACACATACGCCAAAAAATTCCCAAAATTTCTATTCATTGGTAATATAGAAACACCATGGCTTGAATATTGTCCACAAAACAACAATAATATAACCTTCTTAGCTCATGTACACCTCTTTGCCTAGCAATATTTCTCTCTACTAACCCAATTTTGTGCTTCAATTTCACTGGCGCTTCAACAAGCTCTAATCTTGTTCCGTCCAGGACCAAAGACAGAGATGAAGCAGACCCAATGGTCGCCATTGAGGAATTCACCAAAAATTCATACTCCAAACCGTAAAATCTGAAGTTTATGGTGCTTGAAAGCTAAGGGCTCCATCACTAGCAAGTGGTAAAGGGCATCAATGGAATGTTGTTAAGGGAAGCTGATTTGTGGTGTGAAACAAGAAAGGCAGCGATTTCTCCATTGTCTTGTTGGGTTCCCATACTTTGAGAAATCCAAGTCTAGAAGATATGAGAAGCTAGAAGATTGGAGGTTTTGATAGTGGTTAGTTTGGAGAAGTTACAACACAAAGTCTTTATTCAGAGAACAAAATTTTTAATGCAAATTAAAGATATCAATCTTTTTGTTTGTATAAAAAGCATCCATTTGTTTCTTACTTTTCTTCCTCTTCTTGTTCATTCAATTTTCAAAAATTTTTATTTTTATGATTAAATTTCTTAAAAATATGTCACCAATAATTTGTATATCTTTTTTGAATATTGAATATTCCATTCTTTTAACGATATGACTTAAAAGGGAAGAAAGTTTAGCCCCTCTTTAATAAGTGTTGTGATTTCTTTTAGTTGGCACCCTCTTTTTTAAGCTTCTTTTGACAATTTTCATTTTGAAAATGTGTCATTTATATGTTTTTTTTTCAGACAAAGTCATATATAATTGTTATTTGTTTATATGATATCAAATAATCTTTATGTTTTTCTTAGTAGATATACTTCCCACGCTAGTTTGATGAACGTGATTTGCATTTCTACCAAGGGATTCACGTCTTTTAATAAGGAAGACCGAGGCTGGCAGGATAAAGGAAGAGGCACTTTGATGTTTTTGGTGGTCTTCTCCTGGTGAACCATGCATTAAAGTCATTTTTTGTAATATTACTGATACAAACATTTCTCAAATATGATAGACATACAAAGTACAAGAAAACATTGGCGACTCATTGCCTACAAGCAACTACCATATTATACAACACAACTCTTTATTAGCAAAACAAGGAATATGCAAGGGGATTCCCATGGCCAGTGGTAATGGGTTAGACCCTTAATTGGCGAGTTTATTCATTCAGGAGTCAAATCTCCTTCCCCTCTTCCCATGTACATAAGCATTAATATATATATATATGTCATTTTACATAAAGAAGTTCACGGGTAAAGCTCACCAGCCTTAGATTACACGGCTTTCCCAATACATGCTCTTAATAGCAAAAGTAAAGATACAAAGATGGAGAAAAACAACGTGAGTTATCGATTGACTGGGAAGAGAGTAGAGAGAGAAACAGCTGACTAGGCGAACTCGATGCTGTTGCATTCCTTTAAAGGAGAAAATATCATGCCATGCAGATAGCCTGTATAAGCTTGCTTCTCATCCGATTACTCTTTCAAAAATCAGAGTTTCGGTTTTGGTTGAAAACTTACTTGTGTACTTGAGATAATACAACGATTTTCCCAACGCGGACCAGATTGTCGCTTTGTTCTCTCTCTAAACTCTCCCTTTTACATTCTAGGCGATCTTTGAGGTTTTGTCCATGAAGGCTTTGAAGCGGATTCATAAGGAACTTAAGCACATCCAGAAAAATCCGCCTTCCTTCTGCATTGTTGGTACCGTCTTCTTCGGAAAACACCTCTTGTTTTGTTGTCTTATTTTTCTCCTTGCTTCTTGTTCTGTGGCTTTTCTGAGGTTTCTATGGTCGCAAGCTTCATGCCAGGCTAGATCCGTAATCTTTCTAGCTTTTGAGGATCTGGATAAGATTTATGACAAAAATATGGAATTCCTGTTATATGTGCTTGATTACAGGAACTTATTTGCAATTCTTAGGTTTTCATCTATACAATGTTTGTTATGGAAGCATTTTTATTGAAATTATAGATACTTGCATGAGTTTGTACGGTGTAGTATCATCTGGTGTTTGATTTGTCAAGTGAGCGTGGATTTTTGGATGAAATGGGTGACGGGCGAAATGTTTAGACTCTGGAGAGAGACTTATGATGTTCTATTTTCACTTACATCTAAAGTTGTGTCTTAGTGTTGGGAGTTGTAAGAAAAATTAATATGACAGCAACAAATCCTGAATACTTGTGGAAGTCTGACTGAGCGTATGTGTGTGCATGGTGGGGACCGTTACCCAATTAATTAAACGTATGAAGGTTGGTTTTTCTTGTGCACAATTTCTACACCCTGTCCTCCTTTCCTCACAGGTCACGAATTCTTGATATTAACAGTGAGAAAAATCAAAATCTCGTGCCTCCTGTAGTACCGTAGATGACTTTTTCCAACAATCCCCACATTCACTGCAGTATATGTTGCACTACTGTTTTTCAAAAGATGTTGTAGATATTCATTTGCTTTTTTCTTCTTTAACCAACAAAATACTCTGTATTTATTGATGTATGTCGTTCGGTACTCATAAAAGTTGATTTGACTCGGAAAGTTAAAATAATAAGTGTCGATGTGAGTTGAGGAGTATTGTCAAGTGCACAAATAAAAATCTGGTTCGCGTTGGATGAGCGGGGAATTGCAGTATCATCAAGTGCACAAATAAGTTTTCAAGCAAGATTGAATCTCTGATTTTTTAAAGTAACCGGATGAAAGTTTCTACTCAGCTGCGGTTTTATACACCCAGCTCTACATCCTTCCACCGGAAGATGTCAAGATTTTTACTAGGAACCCACGTGGAGTCTTCGGGTAGCCCTTTCAACGCTTGTTAAGGGATTTCTGTTCATTGCAAGACGAAAATCATTGGAAATGCATTGCTATCCTCTCTTGACTTTTCTTCGTAGGCTTTTTCCCTATCTTTTCATTTTTGCTTTTGCTTGTGAGTGCATATTGGGAACCCGTGTAATCTACGACTTGCGAGCTTTTATATGTAGGCTTCTCAAGTCTTTCTGTAAAAACAGAGAGAAGGTTGGGTAATCTGTAATAAAATTATTGTAACATCCGTTCCGGTTTCTTCAATATGCAACCCACTTTTTTATATTTAAGGCCTTTTGGTCTCCTTTTCTTTCTTAATCTCTCGCAAACAGTGGCCCAAGATACACCTACCAAGCAGGATCAAGAGCAAAATGGCTTACGAATTTATGTTGTTCATCTTAAGATGCAGCCGGCTGATCAAATCACAATGCAATTAGAAAATTTGAATAGTTGGTATTAGTCATATTTACCTTCAATATGCCTAAGCTTGAGTCAACGGACGTAAATGATTTACTCCTCTAGAATTGTGATTCCTGGTTTTGCAACAAGATTGAAAGAGGATTAAGTGAAGGGAATGGAGATATAAGATGGATTCATTTCAACATGATCAGAAAGGATTCTGACATTGGATACAACTAGAGTCCTTTCTGGTCTGCAAAATGAACACATCCTGCTCCTCCATTATCTTCACTACATCCTCTTTCAATTTTGCCACAATACCAGTAATCACATTTCTATATGTAGTTATACATTAGAGTTTGAGCAGATTGAAGGTAAAAATAACTGATAACGTGTTTCCAAATCTTCTAATTACGTTTGATTTTGCTGTCCGGCATCTTAATATGAAGAATGTAAGTCCGGCGTCTTGAAAGCTTTGACGTACAAAGGTAGTTGGCACAATGGGAGGTTTACAGTTTAAACTTTCCAATATAAATGATCTGAAAATGTTTGTAAAGAAGCATATAATTTACTTGTGCTGCAATAACATATGAAACAAGAGAAATAGATATGATTTTTCAGCTCCTATTTCCCTCCCTTTTGCTCTATTTTCACGAGAAAATTGTAGAAAGTTCTCTTATCCCATAAGGGCGGAAAACCTCCTCCACGGCATCGCTGCCGTGCGTCACGGATTTCTCCTCCGTCAAAAATTTTCCCTTTCTCATTTCTTTATGCACAGTCTCCCAATAAAGGTTTTAGAACGCCATTTGAATCTAATCAATCCCTTCCTCAAGTTCACCAATCGGTCCTATTGTTCCACATCCTGGATCTGTTTTTCTAAAATCCTTACTAAATCAACCATAACTCCTTGTTTCTGTTTCGTATTATGAGATCTTCCCCACCTTTCTTGTAAATTTTGCTCTCTAATGTTAATTTTCAAACCCAATACTGTCTTGTTTAATCTGATCTTAAAACAAGCATTTAATGACAATGAATAGTTTCATTCAAATAATACTCAATCATAAGAAGTGAAATTCATAAGCAAAATCCTAATGAAGGTATTGGTTCAGTTGGGAGTTTTGACCGTGGGTGCATAGATGTGTGTATAAAAAAAGAAAAAAAATCCTAATAAGGAATTTTATTAGTTAAAAATACTAACCTTAACCTTAAGACTAACCAAATGCTAACAAAATCGTCTTCCTTCTTTTCTTCACATTTATTTACACATTACTTAGAAATCTTTAAACCTTTAATAAAATCTTTACTTTGACTCGCATATTTTCTCATTGATAATAAAAAATAATGTAGTGTTTTATTCTTTTACATACTCATAACATAAATGAGAAAAATTGTCAATAAGCTATGATTTATGAGTTTTATAATGTCAGGTGAGGATATCTCTTTTTCCGTTCCTTTTTAGGTTTTTAGAAAAGACCACCCTTTGAATTTTAAGGAAAACTTGAACTCATAAAGCATTGTTCTGTATCCTTTACAGGTTGCAACTTACTAGTTTTTACTAAGTAATAAAAGAATATTGCAAATGGAAGTTATTTCATTTGTTAAGGATAGCTTTTGATGTAAAAAAACTTGATAGGATAATTAAATTTTCACAATCCTTAAATGAAAAGAATTAATTATTAAGTGATATGTTGCAAACTATTATTTTTTTCATTCATCTTTTATGTCAAATATTATAATATCACTTAATTAACATATAGGAAAATATATCAACCAACCTTAAATTTCAGGTGTACAAAAAAATTTTAAAAAATAATTTTGCTAGTTAAATAGAAAACTTTCATGATGAACACATTTGCGGAACTCGGACTTAGATTAATCAACTTCTAAGATTTTAATTCTTTGTAATATTTTCATAGACAATACATGGGATATCTATTATAATTTAATGCTATAAGGCTATTCCATACAAGTAAATATTTTTAATTTGTTTCAATTGCAGTAAAATAAAAATATATGAATTTGAATTAAAATAAAAGTGTTAAAACTCAAATTGAATTAAGACGTGTACAAAAGAAAGAAAACTTGGAAGCTTAATAAGTATATAACAATTAGCAAAACCAACTAATTTCTTAGTTAAAAGATAAACATCACTTATACATATATGTGCAATTGCAGGAAAAAATTTAAATACTTTCTATAAGTCTAAAATTGTCTGAGTCTTTTTATTCACTTATTCAGTATTTCAATAGCTCTAAAAGGTAAAGTGTTGTCATGATATCTCAATTAATAAATTGACAAAATAATGTATATATAATTTGTTTTTATCCTAATCTTTGTTTCAATTCCCTTCATTAAGCATTTTCTTTCTTTCACACGGAATGGTTTGAAAATCAACCCAGATTTGTGGAGATCGGCCGGTGGGTGTAGTGTGGTCCCCCGCTGACCAGCAGGTGAGGCCCTATTGCGCCATAGGTCTTGGAACGGATAACGGAACCCACCCAGCATGAGTTGGGGTAGGTCTATCGGGTCCAATATGTGACCGGCCGGTGGGAAAAATCAGCCGGATAGGAGGAGGCGACACTTCTGCCCCCCATCCAAAGTGGGAGAGGGCTGGTACGGCCGCCAAACGCTGAAGACTGGGCAGATTAAGGGTCCGCGCTAGAGTTTCTGCAGGAGAGAGAGAGAGAGAGGGAAAACAAAAAAAAAGGCTGATAAGAACCCTCAAAACCTAGTGATATTACTCAATTAACCCGTAAAAAATATATCAACCAATAAATTTCATATGTACAAAAATTAAAAAAAAAATGAATTTTAATAGTCATGTACAAAAAGTTTCGTGATAAGTATGTAATCAATTAGCACAACTCGAACTTAGATTAATTAGCTTTTAGTATTCTAAGTTTTTGAATATTTTTAAATTAAAACAACAGGGGATATATTTAATAATTCAATGCCTTGAGCTATTTCATACAAATAAATTATTTTAATTGTTATGAATCACATTAAAATAGATTAAAATAAAAATTTGAAATGAATAAAAAATATGTGCTAAAAAGTCACATTCAATGAAGACATTCACAAAAAGGAAGAAAAGCTTGGAAGCTTAAAATTTGCAAAAGCAAGTAGTTTCTTGCTTAAAAGATAAACGACAGTTATACGTATACGTACGATTGTAGAAAAAAAGGTCAATAACTTTTAGCTACTCATACTTCTTATAAATCTAAAAATGTATCTGTTTTTCTTATTTGTTTATGCAATATGTTAGCAAATCTAGAAAGCAAAGAGTTGTCAGATATCTTTGTTGAGGTTGCAATTATTAAACTGACAGACAAAATTTATATAATTTTTTTTCCTCCCAATCTTTGTTGTAATGTTCCTTCATTCACCTTGGCCTTGTTATTAATATTTCTAGGTAAAGTTTTTGCTTTTTATTATAGTATCTGATTGCCGGAAACTTAGGACTAGTACATGCGGGCTCCGACCACAAAATGTGAAATTGGGAAAATGTGCGTTGCATGAAACGCCTCACACGCGGAATACAATGTTTTGAAGTTGTTTCTTTCTTAGTTTTTGTGTTTTTCTTACAATTTTCGTACGAAAACAAACATCCTCACTTGTACACTTTTATTTTTTTTATTCATTTTCCGTATTGCAAAACATCAAGTGCACAGAAAAAAAAAAAAGGTCTTCATTACCTCTTTCTTCCTCTCCCCCAATTGGCTTTACGCCGTGATCAAATGAGGATTAAGAGTTAAATATTTGTCCATGCAGCCATGACTTCTATAGTTCTTGCTTTGCCAACTAAGGGTGACATGGATAAAAATTGTTGAATAGCTACAATTTATTAGAAACCAAGTTCTTCACACCATGACATAATCTTTAGATAAAACAAAAATCATTAACTGATAAGAATTATAATACAAAAAAATATAAGCCAAGACTAGATCATACCACAATACAATAACCATCATTTATCAAATATATTCGTAGATAGGTATGATCAATACCATTGAAGATGTCCATAAAAACCAAATATATTTAATGATACAACTAATAGAGTTACTTTTTTAAAATATTGAAAATAGAATAACAACACCAATACTTAAAACTCTCAAGCAAATTGGGCATCCTTCTTCCTAATGACGATTAATGTAAAGAAGAATAGTTATAGTCAAAAAGAAAATAACATAAGTTGCAAAAAAACTTGGAAAGAAAGCTTGAAGATCTACTTTTGTATGTGAAGATTTTTTTGGAAATGGATGTAACTCATTTACTGTGGGGCATTTATTTTCCAATGGCTCTCCACAAAGAAATGGATTTCCCTCATAGCTACTTTTACTGAAGGTACCAAATTGTGCTTTCATCTCCGGAACTTTACCTGATAAATTATTGTAAGCCACACGAACACCTCTAGAAAGTTCATATTAGTTAGCGCCAGAGGAAGTTCTCCACTCAAATTGTTGTAAGAAAGGTCTAAACTTTCCAAATTGGCAAAATTTGAGAATGATCCTAAAATGGGGCCAGTCAATTGATTGTAAGACAAGTTGAGTGCATGAATTGAAGATAAAGTTGTCAATTTTGGTGGGATTTGGCTTGTTAGTTTGTTGCATGACAAATCTAACCCAGACATGTAACTAAGGATACCACCCTTATAAGAGTCTAACCTATGCTTTGTTGGAAACATAACACCAACTTGCTTAGTATCATATATCACAACATCCACAAGATCTACAATATCCCAATGTAGGATTATTTTGCCTGAGCCAACTACATTCCTAGAGTAGTGAAGATGAAATTTTGATCTATAGGCATCATCACCATTGTGTAACATTCCAAAGGACATGTTATGAAAGCATTCAGGTATTGATCCTAAAAACAAGTTTTGAGAGAGCTCCATTATATCCATATTTTTTGACCAACATAATTTATTTGGGATTATACCACTAAAATGGTTGCCCCTCAATAAAAGTATTCTTAAGTTAGAGAGCTCTCCCATTTCATCAGGAATGCTACCAAATAAGTTGTTATTGCTAAGGTCTAATGTCAAAAGAGACAATGAATTGAAAATAGATTTTGGTGGTGATCCTATAAGTTTGTTTCCTCGCAAAAGTAGGTGTATCATATTCTTTAGATTCAAGCAAAAAGGTAATGATCCTGAAATTGAGTTGTAAGAAAGGTCTATGAATGTAATTGAACTTAGTTCACAAGGAATTGGACCTTCAAATGAATTGTTCCTTAGGACAAGAGAGGTATATGTAATGTTTGATAAGTTTTGTGTCCATATAGGAATAATTCCTGACATGTTGTTGTTGCTAATATCAAAAAGAAATGGGCTGATCTGTAACAAAGATTTTGGTGTAGTGCCATTAAACTGATTGTTACTTAACTTCAGGAAAACAAATTTACTACAATTGTGATCCCATTCCTTTGATAACTCTCCGAAAAAATTGTTGAAAGACAAATCCAATTTTGACAAATGACATGCCTTGGTAAGTGAAGATGGAAGATAACCTTTAAAAGAATTGTGTGAAATATTTAGATATTTAAGGATTGAACGTAGTTGTCCAATATCTTCTTGAAACTTTCCATCAAAGTGATTGTTTGAGACATCTATCCAAGAAAGTCTTAGATTGCAATCTATTGGCAAATGAAATTTCCCTATGAAAGAATTATTTCGAAGATTTAGCACTCGCAATGCCATATTCTTTTCAAGCAACCAAATAGGGAATGTTCCTTTCAATTGATTGTGAGAAAAATCAATTTTTTCAACTTTATGGTGGTTAAAGAGAAATGATGGAACATTACTGGTGAGTTTGTTTAGATTGCAATTGCTTAGTAACAAGACCCTTAATTCAAACAAGGGCTTCCAACCCATTGGATTTTCAGTTTCTATCTCAAGTTTGTTGTTATGATTTGCAATGCTAATCACCTCAAGTTTAGAGTGATTAGCAAGCAAGCTAAATGAGAATGTGCTTTCAAAAAGATTGGTACCAACATTAAGGTACACAATGGATTTTGGAGTGGCTTTTGCAATTGAAGAGATGCTTCCAAAGAACTGATTTTCTGATATATCTAGCAATCTAAAAGATGTCAAATTTTTAAGGCATGGAGGAATGATCCCTTTAAAGAAATTATAAGAGAGATCTAACTCTTCAAGTTTCACAAGTCCGCATAACTCTGTCAAAAGGAATAATATTAGCAATTTGGGTCCTAATTGTTATGCTTCATAGGCCAACCATTGCAAATTTCAAATATTTAATATTATAGTTGTCTAACTCTTACCTTGAGGTAAAGTGTCACTGAAGTTATTGTGAGCCAATGATATAGCCTTAGAGAAGTTAATGCCCCGATGTGAGAAGAAATACGTCCAGTGAAAAAATTACGCTGCAAATCCAGAGTCTCCAACCTGCTTAAATTAGCCAAACCTGTCATAAGTTAAGAGAGATGGTGTGAATGAAAATCAAAATGGAAATACTAGTGGATATTGATTAGACATTCTCTCTCACTTGTAATTTATTTTAATCTTAAGTTAAATAATAGAACTATTTTAATTATAATTGGTAACAGCCCATTAAGTTTATTCTTTTAGAAGACAAGGAACCTTAGACTCCTTGGACTAGTTAGCTCTATACCTTATTAAAAAATTCTTTTATCATTGTAAAAATTATTTTACAAGTGAAGATTAAGATAACTTTAACCCATCATACATGCCAAAATTTATTGTAAGAGTGTTGTTAGCATAATTGAAATCATTTTCACAAGACATTTTTTTTTTTTTAAGAATTTCAATTAGTAGAACTAAAGACCATTATATCCATTGTTGGAGGCTAATCATCTTTAAACTAAATGAATCTTGCTCCCAACTATGAGGACTATTTCACTTTTCTCTCAAAAAAATTGTTTCTTAATTTACTTTGAAAATAAAGAAACTTGACTTGTAGTTAATGTCTTTTCTTCCTCTTAAGTGATTTAAAAATTGCTAAAATTAATGAAGAAAATTGAGAAAATTGTTTGAAAACATTTGTGTGTCAATAAAAAACATGGGTAAAACTCAATATTGGTGCCATACGATTCTCAATTGCTAACTGAATCTACAAGAATAACAATACATATAAATCTCAACTCTATTATCTATTGCTACTGTAAAGAAATAGTGCATGATTGTAACATACCTTGTTGTGATAGACATGATTCTTTACTGTTTTTATAGTTGCTATGTCTTGACAATCCATATTTTTTGCCTAATCTCATCGTTCACCAATGTTTTCTTACATTATTTTCCAATCAAATGGTGTGAAAGCAGCTTTAGAACTAAAAACATATTAAGCTTTTATTCAAGGCTAAAGATTCTTATCTCTTTGAAGATTGAAAATAAAAACTTGGCCAAAGTGAAGATAGAAAACCTGATATGGTCTTCATGACCAGCTTTATGGTGCATAGCATAATCTAAGTCCACCTTTTTGTTTTATAGAGTGAAAGTGATTCCTATAATGCCTGAGTCTCGAAAGCCAACACCATAGCAAGTGTGATATATCAAGCCCAGTGAAAACTTTATAGAGTTTCGTCTATCTTTTGTCTCTTCATCTGCTTTCATTAGTTTCTTATTCGCAACTTTTTCTTGAATTACATAAAAACAAGATTGTTTTTTTAAGGAATCGCAGAAAACCAACCTCCAACCAAGAGCACCATAGCTTCTATCCCACATGAACTTAAAATAGTGTCACAAGTGCCTCAAGAACTATAGAGTCATTTATCATCGCATGAGAAGATACACCAACATAAGAAAAAACCTGACCTTGACATCAAACATAATGCCTTGACTATGATATATAATTCCATGTTGACATGGACTAAGTAGATGGAAATTGCGGACACATTCCTCAATTAATTTCTTTCAATTCTTTATAAATTCTTTATAATTATGGGGACACAAAAATATTTTCTTCAAGCTATTTATCATTATCTCACAATGTCAATTATGTTGTGCTAGTACAAATAGTAAGTGGAAATAAAAAAATAGATAGAAAAATAATTAAATAATTTCTTATATTTTATTGGGTTGTTGAATCATTTCCTATATTATAATAATTGAATTAAGTTCTCCCGATCCTACTCTAGAAGCGAGGAGTTGGCCAAGGGTGGCCATCATCCTTTGAAAATTTCTGTTATTTAAATTATCCTTACCCATCTGTAGAAAGATTTAAGATTAAGGAGGTGATCTAAAAGAAATTGGCAATATTTAAATTATTCTAGCGGTAGTGATATAGCAAATTACATAAATAATTATGAAAATATTTTATCTTTTTAATGAAAAAGTTACTTTAACATTTTTATTGGCTTTTAGTTCCATAAAGGTGACTAACATAAATATTTTTTTACTTTAAAATGAATTAAATTCTAATTAAAATAAAGAGAATGTCTTTAGAGAGAGAGAGAGACTCTATAATATTAAAAATAAAATAAAGAAAACTTAAATAGAAGAAGAAAACAAGAGTTGATTGTGCTTGAAACTAATTGTGGCTTATGTTATAAATAAATAAACTAGTAGTCAGCTATAAATGTGAAAGACAAGTATAAAATGGTGATTGAACTTTTCCAAGTTTAAAACTTCTTTCTCTCTCAATTACATTAACTTAGACCATCAAAGATTCATTGAGGGTACTCTCACTTAAGTCTAACTTCCTTAAGTTTTTCAAATTTCGTAGTCTTGTGAAAGGTAAAATAGAGTATGGAAAATAAACGGTGATTGGAATTGCATAAGGATTTACGAAACAAAAACAACCAACAGGCCTTGAGCTAGAAAGGATCCTTTAACCAAATTAAATTTAAAATCTTAATGGATTTGGCTAAACTTGTTAACACTAAGGCCTATTATCTTTAAACTTTCCAAATCATGACAAGCTTTTGGAACCTAAAATAGATTTGTTGGAAGATATAAAAAATAGTTATCAAAGTACTTATATATTGAACAAAAATGATATTTTGCAATTACCTAGACAAGTACGAACAATTCAAGCTTTTTAGAGAACATTGCATCATTAATTTAGAATCAAGAAAAGTTGAAAAGCATAACATCTTTAGCAAGTAAGAATTTTCATACCATGACCATCATAAATATATTTGTTGGATTAGTGACATGCGTCCATTTAGAGATCATAATGAAATGAACATAATAATGAATTGATTAGTATGAAAATGCAAATTTGAATATGACATTAAATAGAAAGGAATAAGATTATATTCAGTGGAAAAAAAAGACAACAATTTTAAAACTAGTAATCAAAAGTTTAAATATGGTTTCCTTTTAAGAAAATGTTGAGCTTTTATAATCATAATATAAGCAAACCAATTCAAAGATCTTAGCTAGATGGGTAATAAGGCAATTGATATATAACATTCTTCAATTAAAGATAAGTTAATGTTTGTTTTCAAATAAAGAATAACATGATATCCTTTGAAAGGGAAATTTTATATGCTTCCTATGTCATGTAAAAGAGTAAACAAGTAATCATTAAACCTTCTCAAGAATCAATTTATTGTGTTATAGTTAAAGGATTCTTTACTTGATTTTCTCATAAATGAATTATAATGATAAGATATGCCCCTAAATTTTTGTATTTTTTTTATTTTTAGATGAATAAACTTACATATTCATCCAAAAATAAAAAATAAAAAAGTAGTCATTATGATGTGTGAAAAACAAATGTGAATAGTTATCAATCTATTCAAAATTCATACTTAATTCTATCTCTCTCCATCTCTAGTTGTCTTAAGTTGTTACAAGGCCTTTTGTTTTCTTTGACCTAAGTCCACACTAAAAGATAACCTTTAGATCTCTTTTTATTTTTCTTTTACTTACATTTGCAATGAAAAATGATAATTCTAAATTTTGTCTGAATTGTTCAAATTTTTTTACCTTAATTAACTCTAGACTCCCTATTAAAAAAAAACTCAAATGAACTAGAAACAAGTTAAATAAAAGTTATTAAATTGAAATTTTCTCATAAGATATAAGATAAAAGAAATCACCTTGAGTAGGAAAGTGTCCATGCAACCCGTTGTGAGTAAGATTTAAAGTCTCAAGTGATGCCACTTCAACTACAGATTGGAGGATGTTATTATCATCAAAGTAGTTATACCCGAGGTTTAAAATTCGTAGATTCCTTAAGTTTGATAGCTTTTCAAATCCTGTCAAAAATAAAAAGAAAAAGGTACACTGGTTAAATTGGGAATCTATACTTGAAAAACTATACTAATAATTGACAAGTTGTATTTATTGGATTGGATAAGATGATTATTAATTTTTGGCTAAATATGGAACAAACATTATTGTAAATAAAAGGCACACTATGCATATTGCCCTTCCCTATGCCTTTGTGAATGTCTTGTCATTCAAACTCGTGGGGTATATGCTTCCACATAATAGAAATATACCATAGAAAAATTTAAAATCAAGATATTTAAATATTTCTTACTTTATTAATATTATTATGAAAGAGGTAAGGTGACATTGTATCCTAAAAGGTCAAAATAAGTTAGGCAACATTAATTTCAACTAGACTCTCTATTTTATTGTAGATCATTCGCTTGTTGTTTAGTACCTTATTAAAATTATGTATTAGGTTGCTATAGTATAAAAAATTAGACAAACAATTAAAATATTAAAGTAAATAGAATCTCATTTTGGTTTAGAATTGCTAATCAAAACCAAAATTGTTTCTTTGTAGATCTTTTACTTAAAGGTAGATTAGTAGTGGTAACACCATAACTCTAACCTGCTTTTAAGTCCTTAATTTGATCATCAAAGAAAACAAAGGTCTTAAGGAAATCTCTTCATCTCTCTTCCTTTTGGGCAAAGGGAAAGATGAAGACATTAAAAGGCACGTAGTATACTTCCTCTCATTTTTCTTCAATTTTTTTATTTGTTGTTTTTGTAAACGGCACATTATATGGTTTCTTTCATTTTTCTTCTTCAATTTTTATTTATTTATTTATGAAGCAGGGGTTTGATACTGAAGAAGGAAAGTATGGCTCACAACATACCTTCATTTGGCAGCCAACCACCAATTCCATTGTAAGATAAATCAAGACTTGTTAGCTCCGTGAAAGGCATGAACAAGGAGACATTGAGCAACCATCGCTCCTCATAATGAGTACCATCGCAGTCGGGATGATAATAGTAAGACTCCTTATCCACTGTTTGTTCGGGGGACAGCTCGATTACTCGACCGGTGGTGCAGTTGCATGTGACCCCATCCCAATCACAGCAGTCACTGTTTGAGTTGTCACTCCACGAGGGAAGGAGGTAGTTTTCATATGTATTGGATTTAAGAAATGCCTTCAGTTTCAGCAAACCGATCCTCTCTTCCTCGAAGCACCCTTTGTGCTCTTGAATCTGAAGAAAGACTACTAAACCCCACAGCAAGGCTTTCGTAAGAGACCACTCCATTGACAAATACTTTGACACCAACTTAGTTTCTGTTGTAGTAAAACCAGCTTGTTCGCAGGCACTCTTAAAGATGAATGCCCTCTGACAAAGCTACACAGCCTCCCATTTCACCGTACTTTCTAGATGGCGTTTGTTGACTCTGGAAAATATTTCCACATTCATATGAAAGAAATAGAACTTATTGAGGTATAAGTGCCTTAATTTCCGCTTCGATATAGATCGGAGGCTATATTTTTAGTTTGACAGTGACATGCCTCAATTTTGGTAGTAATGGAGACGAAGTCTTTGTACTTATTTCTTTTTTGTCTTCTATTCCAAATTTTGGTTACAAAGTAATATCATATATTACAAATTTCTTGTGACATGGTGCAACAACAGGTAAATCAAAATGTTCAACTTAGAAGCAAGGTACAGTAAAAACCTGTAGCGCTAATTTGAGCTAGAAACTATTTGAGCCTCTATTCAAATGTTTATTCTCTCCATAAAATAAAATCCAGATGCACAAGTTCCACTTCTTCCTTCCATTCACTAGTTTTTTTCTAGAATTTGTATGGCCGCACGTCTATTTCCTTATTTTTCCATTAAATTGAATTATACATCAAACTGTGTCAACAACCAAGGATGTTAGGTCGGACACAACATATAACAATTAAAAAGAATCCATGCGTGAATAATCTAATCATAACAGACTAATCCAAGTCATCCAGCCACTACGAATCATCTTTTATCCGTTGCTTCAATGAATCCACCTACGATGGGTCCAGATTAATCGCATTGTAAACATTGGGGTTCTAACTTTTTTTGCATGAATTAAATTGACTTGGGAAAGTATGTCCACATTCACCTGCAACATGCAAGAGATATCACTATTAGATGCATCAATGTATTAATTTCTACCTTGATGTAGATCCGTTGGCTTATTTCAATTTGACAGTTGCGTGCAATAACTGTCACCCACTATTACTCATCTTGAAATCATAATGTACAAGTGGTTTTCATATCTTAGGGAAGATTCCAATGCTTCCCTATAGAATAGGGAAATGGAAAAAAGACTTGCAGAGAAATGGACACCATAGTGGATAAACTTATCCGCTATGCTTTCACTTTCGTAACTAATTAACACTATTCTACTAGCCTTGAAAATGCTAAAGATGAATTCAAAACATTTTGTAGAAGTATCATAGTGAGGTGAAATATATATATATTCTTAATGGTTTTATAATTATTTTATTTCCAAAGGGAAGAGAAAGTATTTCAATGTTGGAACAATATATATGCCAATTCAAAGCAAATCATTTATGATGAAACGAGAAAATTCTTCAACTTTCTTGACAAAATAGAAAAAATAAGAAAAAACATGAGAGTCTCGCGTTACAATATTAAGACTTTCTCTTTTTTTTTTCTCTCTCTCTCTATTATTCTGGCAAGACAAGTATATTTGTATACTTGTTAAGCTAGTTGCTTATCATAAAAATATAAAAATTTAGACCATACAAAATTATAACCATAGTAGAATCGTAAGAATATATAACTAGCTGTACCCTTGCATAGCAAATTAAGGACAAAATTTTTGCCTTGTTGTTCATCAACTCCTAATATTTCTCTTAGTTGTTCCCCTGAACTACGAAATCTCAGTTCCATTTACCTTCTTGAATTGCTTGATTGGAAAATATCTCGTCCTTCCATTTGATATAGCCAGTATGATGCCATAGTCCATCTCTCTAGCCATATTATGACTCTTACGAATGACTTCTTATATTACTTTTAATCAGATAGTTAAGACGCATAATGAGATTCGCTCTTCATGGCCACATTCTTGGTGCCCGTGTGAATCTATGTAGTCTTCGGATGCTGGTTTGTGAAGGTGACTCTAACACGATATCAAGCCTTGTCGCTTTGAGATCTATAAAATTCCTCCTATTGTGGGTCCACGTTAATTGCAACGTAATTGTTGGGTTCTTGACTTGTCCTACATGATTTCTGTTGACTTGGAAAAGTATTTCCACAAGCGTCGACTCGGTAGTGACATGCGTCGACTTTAATTGTTAACTCATACTCATCTGGAAATCATAATGTAAATGATGTGAGCGATTTCCGTATCTCAAGGGAGATTCCGAGGCTTGCTTTTATAATTTAAATTTGTGAAAAACTGGCAAAAAAATGAAAACCAGTACTTTGAATGCACATGTCATGGATTCCTAAAGACTTTTTGTATATTGGCATGAACTAAATAGACTTATCTCATATGACTTTGCTTTTGTAATTGATTAAGATTTTTCATTTTTATTTCAATTATAAAGAAGACAAAAAAAAAAAAAAATGAATTCAAAGCATTCTTTAGAAGTGTCATATTAAAGTGAGATAGATTTATTTCCTGATTTTGTTACAATCACTCATTCCTAATAGAAGAGAAAATGCTACAATATGAGAACAATATCAATGTTAATTCAAAGCAAATCATCTCCAGCAAAACAAGAGAAATTGTTATAACTTTCTTGAGAGAAAATGACAAAAAAGGTTGGTCCAAGCTGAAAATTTAGATTTTTTTTCTCCTTCAAGCATTCCAATAATACAAGCACATTTATATATTTGTTTACATGAGTATACAAAACTTGCAATTAAGACATTTTTTTAACATAAATGATGTTTGCAATACCAAAAAGGAAGGAGTTAAGATTGAAAACGATATATACAAGTAAGGTTGCTTATCTATGCATGCCATGCTAGTAAGAAACAATCCAAAGACAATTAAGAATTTAAATACGTTTAGTTGCATTGTAGTCCAAACGAGAGATTTTTTGTTTTACACATTGTGTTAGGTGCTAACAAGCTTGGACTAGGCACAGAATCCAAGTTAAACTCATAATAAGTGATGTAATTAAAGAGTAAATAAATAAAGTACAAGGTATGGCAAGGAATGAAAGAAAAGTTGAACAAAAATGAAATGATATACTTTGAATAAAATGAATTTTTCTATGTTTACAATAATAAATTGCTATAGCTAATTATATAAATATTTGCAATAACCATAGTTAGCATTCTACTAAAGGTTATAGATTTTTGTGGTTTAAAGTTTTCCAACTTATGATAAGCAACTAGTGTAAGCAAGAGTATAAATGAGATTTGTCTTGTTAGAAAAATTTTCAAAAAGAGAAAATATTCTATACTATAGCTTCAACCACTCTTATTTATTTATTTTTTTGTTTTATCAAGAAAGTTGGAGGAATTTTTTTTTCTATCAAAGATAATATACTTTGAATTGCAATAGATATTGTTCTAACATTGAAATATTTTCAATTTTTTAAAGAAATAAAAATAATTATAAAACCACACCAAGAAATAACTTCATTATGAAACTTCTAAAAAATGCCTTGATCTTTTTTCTTTTTGTCCACTTCATCCTTTTTGAGACAAGCAAAGAAATTCTTAGCCAAAGGAAAATAAAGGTATGAGAGATAAGTCTATTCATTTCATGTTAATATGGAAATAGAGTTCTCATTGTTGAACTCTAGTGTCCATAAAACATGCATCTAAAGTATGGATTTCCATTTTTCTACAAGTCTTTTCTCCCATTCCAGAAGCATTGTAATCTTTACTGAGTTATGAAAACCACTCATATCATTTATCTTTAATTTCAAGTTAAAATACTTTTTCAAGTCAATAAAGTCATGCAGAAAAAGTTAAGACCCCAGCAGTCATTAATGTGGACCCATTAAAGGTGGTTTAATTTATCCTAAGAAAGAAAGTTGTATTTCAATCTAGTGTCATAAGAGTTGATTTTTCTTGCTCCGTCATTATGCTTTTTATTTGTTGCAATACCCGGGCAACAAAAATGATCTTTTGCTTATGCTTATACATCTCATTGCGGATGCTTCCCTATCGGCTATAACAAAAAGAATAGAAAATTTTCAGTTCAGAAGCAAATAATAGACATCTTAACAAAAGGTTACTGAAGAAAAAGTTTCAGCAACTAAGAGAAATATTATGAGTTGATCAATAACAAATTAAAGGCAAAAATTTTGTTCTTCATTTGCTTCAAAAAGTTGTCGCAAGTTTGGAACAAGCACAGTTAGCATTCTACTAAGGTGTTTGGTTTGAAGTTTTCTATGCTTAAGATCAGCAACGAGTGTAAACAAGTATACAAATCTGCTTGTCTTATTCGAATAGTTAAAAGGAGAAACAAATTCTAATTTTGAAGCTCCCACCCTTTTTTTTTTCCTCAAGAAAGTTGGAAGAATTTTTCTTATTTCACTAGAGATGATTTGCTTTAAATTAGCATGATATTGTTTTGACATTTTAATATTTTTTCTTGTATTTGAAATGAGCAATTGTAACCAAACTAGAAAATAAATCTATCTCACTTCACTATAGCACTTCTAAAGAATGCATTGAATTCATCTCTTTTTTATTCATTTTCTTTATAATTTCAAAGCAAGTAAGAAAGTGTTAATCAATTACGAAAATGAGGGCATAAGAGATAAGTCTATTGAGTTTATATCAATGTACAAAAAGTCTTTAGAAATCAACGATATGTGCATTCAAAGTATGGGTTTCCTATTTCTCCACAAATCCTTAATGCGTTCTCATATTCCACAACTAAGCATTGGAATCTTCCTTGAAATATTATCTACAATATGATGTGCAGATGAGTATGAGTTGAAGGTCAAAATCAATGCACGCCAAATTGAAACAAAGCAACCGAGCCATATGAAAGTAGAAATTAACGCATTAAAGCATTTGACAATGATATCTCTTTCCAAATGCATGTGCATGTGGAAATACTTTTCTAAGTCAACAGAAGTCATGCAAAGAAAGTTAGAACCCCAAAATCACGTTGCACTTAATGTGGACCAGTTAGAGGTGGATTCATTGAAGCAACAAATAAAACTTGACTTGGAATGGTTGGACGACTTGGACAAAACTTGTTAAGAGTAAGTTTCGTAGAAAGTATGCAAATTGGAAGGTAATAATTTAATGACATTGGTTCTCAATTTATGTCTTTTGCAAAACGACAAACCCCCCTTCATGCTGTGCCTACCAACTCCACTAGCACTATATCGATAGTGGTCCAACACTATAATGTTTAAAACACGGAATGGGGAAACGTAGATATGTATGAAGTCTTAGTCCTCGTCAATCACTAAAGTCAAGGTGTGCCATTATCAAATTGGAAATAAGGACTAATGTTTCAAGCATTGTGCATGATATGTTTTCAAATTATGGAACGGGGTGGATTTCGAATTCAATAAACAAGAACATAAAATTAAAGGAGAAAAGAATAGGAAGGAAATAGATAAATTTGATATTGAGAATCAATTTTTTTTTAAAATGGTTATTAGGTGGCCAGTGGTGGTTGTTAGTTAGGTTTGAATCAAGCAGCAAGTTTTCTTTTATAATTACATATACTCATTTCTTCCGTATTTATTTTCTACACATAGTACGAGATATTTTTCTTCATTTACTAAATATTGAAAATTTAGTTAACATCATCCTTAAATTCATATATTTATGAATAAGAAAAAAAATCTTGAACTATGAATTAATTCTTCATGATTAGTGATTCTCTCAAAAAAAGAAGAAGCTGTATGAAAGGGAAAGAAATGAAAAACTCGGCTATAATCTCTAATGGGCCTTGATGGGCCTCCATACATTGGGTATAACCGGATAAGGTCAAGCATCATTTTCCACACATTCCACCTCCATTTATTTTGTAGATTTTAAGACAAGTAAAAAAATGGGATTCTTTTTGTCAGTGTTGCATATTCAGCATTATTTTTAAAAATCATCTTCTTATACGCTTTCCAAATCATGCATTAATAGTCAACTTCCAACGTAAAGGGTCGTCCCCATCAAATTAGAAATAAAGCTTCCAATCCATATCGGTTATGGGTCATCGTTCTCATCAGATGTTCTTTTCTTCCTTGTTTGTAGATGAAAACCCGCCAAAGAATTAGCAAGTAAATAAAAATAATAAGCTCGCCAATGAATAAAATCCTCCTAAGAGAAGTAGTTACATCTCTTCTATTTTTTTTTTTTTTTTGGTATAGTGTAAGAGACATTCATTCTCTTAATTCTTTTTTGCAATCTCTTAATCAAAGGGATTGATCTTTATCCTTAAACAAATAAAGAATATTTTTTACCACAATACAAGATCCAAATACAATAACTATGAATTTTTTCACAACGCAGGATTAAAAAAACAGCAACTAATGTGCTTGCTGGTTTCAGCACTAAATTTCCAACAAAAAACAGCAACTAATGTGGAAGGAACTCGAGAAATCAATCAATCCAACCAAAATCAATGTAAACCACAATAAATCACAATATGCTTTCTTTGCTCTTCCCGACAGTTGGAGCCAAGCTTCTTTGATTCTTCCCAATTTCGTTGTGAGACAGTGTCTGTCAGGAAGAGAGAAAAAAGGCATAGATTTGTGGGAAAGGCTTGTATTGCTTTCACTTGTTTTAAAACTATACATATGAAGGTCCTTATATAATGTAAGGAGCAAACTAAAAAGGAAACAATATACAAATACAAGGAAGAAAATAATCTCCTATATACAATAATAGTTTCCTAAAGAGAGGAAATTATAAGGAAAGAATAACGTAGCAATTCTAGGAAATAATTCCCAAATATGCTAACGTATCTCCAACACTCCCCCTCAAGCTGGTGGTTTGGGAGGCTTGTAAACATCAAACATACCAAGCTTGTTCAATAGATACGTGTGTTGTCGATGACAAAGTGCTTTGGTGAAAATGTCTGCGGGTTGTTCCGTGGTGTTGATCTCACGTGTCGTGATGACGCCTTCTTGAATTTTGTCCCTTGTAAAATGACAATCCACTTCAATATGCTTGGTTCTCTCATGAACTATTGGATTCGCTGCGAGTTTTAAAGCTGCATCATTGTCACAAAAGAGTAGGGTAGGACGCCGTATACATACTCCAAGGTCACGTAGTAAGACCCTCAACCAAATAATTTCACAAGTGGTCTTGGTCATGGCACGATATTCAGATTCGGCAGAAGATAATGATACAGTTGACTGTTTCTTGGTCTTCCAAGACAAAAGGGAATTTCCAAGCTTTATGGCAAAACCAGTTGTCGATCGTCGGCTCATGGGACACGTGGCATAATCAGTGTCACAATACCCCTTCATTTCCATGTCGCAATCTCTAGAGAGGAGCAATCCAAGACCTGGGCATCCCTTCAGATATTTTACAACCTTTAGAGCCGCATTCATATGAGACTGTTTCGGGGCATGCACAAATTGACTAAGAATGTGAACGGCATAACAGATATCTGGTCTCGTCATAGTAAGGTAGATAAATTTTCCAACTAAGCGTTGATACTTAGAAGGATCCTTGAGTGGTTGATCTTGTTCTGAGGACGACATTCCCACATCGAATTCTGGTGTAGTGAGACTCAAGTTCTGTTCAAAAGGAATGATAGCAGGCTTGCAACCAGATAATCCGGCCTCAGAAATAATTTCCAAGACAAATTTACGTTGACTGAGGCAGATGCCTTTGTCCGACCGAACAATCTCGATACCCAGGTAGTATTTGGGGGGCCCTAAGTCCTTGATGTGAAAGGTAGAGTGGAGGTAGGACTTGAACCGGGCAATGGCGGAAGCATCGCTGCCCATAATCAAGATATCATCTACATATATGAGTAAATATATAGAGGAAGTACCTTGGTGCCATGTAAAAAGGGCATAGTCGTGGCGAGATTGGCGAAACTTGGCTGAGAGAAGGGCTGATGTAAATTTTGCATACCATTGCCGAGAAGCTTGATTAAGACCATAGAGGGACTTTCGGAGACGACAAACCCGAGACTCCCCCTGTCTGCAAAGGCCCGGAGGGAGATCCATATAGATCTCTTCATCTAAATCACCATGGAGAAAGGCATTATTAACATCCATCTGATGCAAAGGCCAATCACGGAAAGCAGCAACGGTGAGGAAGGAACGAACAGTGCCTGCCTTGGCAACAAGTGAGAAAGTGTCCTGATAGTCAAAACCTTCTTTCTGGGTGTATCCTTTGGCAACAAGACGAGCTTTATAACGCTCAACAGAACCATCAGCTCGATGCTTGATCTTGTAGACCCACTTGCAGCCAATGGGACGCCGATGAGCAGGGCGAGGAACAACATCCCAAGTGTGATTATCGGCAAGGGCACGGAGCTCAGCTTCCATGGCCTGTTGCCAACAGGGATCAGTGGAGGCCTCCTGGTAACAAGAAGGTTCGGTGGCGGCAGAAATCCGACTGATGCAGCAAAAATGAGCTGGAGATAGACGAGCAAAGCTGACATAGGAGGTGATGGGATAATGAGACCCAATGTGCTCAGCGCTGGAACAAATGTAGTCCTTGGTCCAAGTAGGAGGCCGAGTGGCACGACCAGAACGCCGAAGAGGAGGAGCCGAGGCCGAAGCAGGAGGTGGGACATAGGGGACAATGGCCAGTGAGTCGTCAGGGGAGACCAAAGAGTTAGGTTGGTCAAGTGAAGCCGGTAATGGAGAAGGCGGTGCAGAGGGAGGCACTGGGGTGGATCCCACAGATATAGTGGGTGAAGGAGGAGCTGGAGGCGTTGGAGGCGCTGGAGGCACTGGAGGCGCAATAAGGACCACAGGTGGTGGTGATGGAGCCGAATCATCAGGTAGAAACGGTCGAGAACCCGAAGGGGGCACAATGTCAGCCGCCGGTGAAGGCACATCCTGAAAAGGGAATACATCTTCATGGAAGACAACATCACGGCTGATAAAAAAGGTACCTGTAGCTGGATCATAAAGACGGTAGCCTTTTTGAAGGAAAGGATAACCCATGAAGATGCAACGGGTGGCACGAGGAGCTAGCTTGTCACGATGTCCCACAGTAGTGGCAAAACACAAGCAACCAAAAACGCGGAGGTGATCAATATCGGGGTACTTGCCAAAGAGTAGCTCAAAAGGTGTCTTCCTATGAAGGACCCGAGTAGGCATCCGATTGACCAGGTAAGCAGCAGTAACCACACAATCGCCCTAAAAATTTTCAGGAATAGAGGCTTGGAATTTTAGGGCTCTGGCAACCTCGAGAAGATGACGGTGCTTGCGTTCTACAACACCATTTTGTTGAGGAGTGTATGGGCAAGAACTTTCATGGAGGATGCCATGATCAGAAAAAAAGGAGGAACAAGTATGATTAAAAAAATCACGGGCATTATCGGTGCGAACACGTTGGATAGAGGTGTGGAACTGAGTGCGAATAAGGGCAAAGAAACGAGTGAGGTGAGAGAGAACTTGGGTTTTTTATTACATTAAGAAGACCCAAGTACCACGGGAAAAATCATCAACAAGAGTGAGGAAGAAACGAGATCCATCACGATGTGGGGTGTGATAAGGTCCCCAAATGTCGATATGGAGGAGGGAGAAAACAGAAGGAGCGCGAGAAGAGCTGGTAGGGAAAGAGGGGCGAGGTTGTTTTGCCAAGGGACAAATCGGACATTTTGGGTGAGGGTAAGAAGCACTGTGGCCCAAACGTTGGTGAGAAAGTAAAATATTATTACTGAAATGAGAATTACAAAAGGAGCCCGTAGTGGGTGAAATACATGAATTTAAATTGAAATTTGCAGGAATGGAAATCCAAAAATAAAGGCCTTGTTGAGCATTACCCAAGCCCATCAGTTTGCCAGTCGAACGGGCCTGAAAGAAACAGAAATTAGAGTCCAAAATGGCTCGACAATGATTATTTTCACAAGCTTTGGAAATAGATATGAGATTAAATTGGAACTCGGGAACATAAAGAACATTTTTGAGAGTAAATTGAGGGCTGAGTTGGACATCACCAATTTTTGTGACGGAAGTAACGTTTCCAGTGGGGAGATGTACGGTCATGGAAGATTGGGAAGTGTGAATTTTGGAAAAAAAAATTTGGTCGCAAATAATGTGGTCACTGGCACCTGAATCAATAAGCCAATCAGAGGGTAAGATAGAGCTCATAAAACAAAAGGAAGTACCTCCAAAGCTAGCAATCTTGTCAGGTTGGCCCATCTGATTGAAGGCTTGGATGATCTGTTGAAGTTGGGCTTCACTGAGAGGTGGATTGGGCTTATCCTGAGAAGAAACAAAATTAGTCAAAATATTATTATTTTCTTTGGAGGCAAATTCCTCAGGCCTGCCATGTAATTTCCAACATGTGGCCTTTGTGTGGTTGGTCCGCTTGCAGTGCTCATAAAAAAGCTGATTGGGCCGAGCCCGTGAAGAAATTGGGCCGTTGAAGCCGTTATTGGACCCATTGGGTCGGCGAGAACGCGACCCATTTAAGCTGCGCGGCCCGGCGGATCCTCTGTGGACAGGTGCACCGAAGCTCTGCTGAGAGGCGTCGATCTGTGAAGCTGGGATCGGATAGAGACCGTCGGATAGAGGCGCGCCCGAGATGAGAGATGGACCGTCCGATCTAGGGTAACGAGGAGAGTCGTCCGATCCAGGAGGGAGTGAAGCGTCGCCCTCAAAAAAACCTAAAGACCGCATATGTGCCGCAGAGCCAACGCCACCGCGGTCTCCAAGCCCACCGCCGCTGCTACCACCGCCGCCGCCGCCACCACCAGCAAGAGCCTTCTGAGCAGGAGTGGCCCGAGCGGCCAAAATAACCGAGTCTCCGACACGGAGATATTCGGCGGAGGCGAGACGGTGGTTTTCCTCTTGGACGGCGAGGAAAAGGAGGCGGCGCAAGGACAGGGGTGGATCCATGGCCAGAATCTGGGAGCGGAAGGAGGAGAACGACTCGTTTAAGAGGAGGAGAAAAGGAGTGAGGCGTTGCTCCTCCTTCAGCCGGTGAAATTGGCGGAGAGTGGCGTCGGGGCCGTCGAGCGGTTCGACCGTGTGGTCGTATTCATGGCAGAGGGCCATGAAACGGTTGAAGACGACGGCCACAGAGAGGGTTCCTTGCTTCAATTCGGTGAGTTTTTGCTCGATTTGGAAGAGGCGAACACGATCGGGGCGGCCGTAGAGTTCGCGGAGAGCGTCCCAGAGAACTTTTGGGTCGTCAGTGGGCGGAAGAGCGGCGGCGACCTCCGAGGTGAGAGTGTTCCCAATCCAGGTGCAGACCAATTGGGAACACTTGCGCCACTGCCGCGCAAGGCGTTCGGTGGCGGGAGTCGGGATAGCGCAGTCGAGAAACCCGTCTTTGTCTTTGGTGACAAGGGCGCGGCGGAGCTCGCGGGACCAAACGGAGAAGGTATCGGCGTCGGTGAGAAGCTGGGTGATAAGCCGCAACTCGGGGCCGTCAGAGGCGGCAGTGTAGAAAGGATCGCCGAGTTCCGGGCGGCCGGCGGCGGAATAGGGCAAAAAAATTGGGGGTGAATTCGGGTAGGGATTGGACCCGAATCCGGAATATGGGTATGGGTAGGGGTCCGAACTCAAACCCGAGGACCCGGAGATGGGTGATCCGCTCACGGGAGGGTGGGTCGGGGCAGAGGTGTGGGGCGGGCCAGGGAGGGGAGAGGAGAGGGGGGCCAGAGGAAAGGGAGTTGGGCCGAGAGGTAGGGCCTGGGAGAGGGCAGGACGTGGCTGGCCAGGGAGAGAATATGGGGCCCAAGAGAGAGAAGGTCCAGAGGGAGGTAACGGGGAAAAAGAATCAAGGACCCCAGAAGATAGAGCAGGGCCAGGGAAGGTAGGAGATGGAGGGGAGGTGGAGGAAGGCGGGACATCCTCGATGATGGGAGCATCGGGGTCAACTGGAGAGGACATGATCACAAGGAGAGGAGAAAAAAGTGCGGAAATGTGAATGTAGGAAAAAAAAAACTAGGCTCGTGATACCATGTCAGGAAGAGAGAAAAAAGGCATAGATTTGTGGGAAAGGCTTGTATTGCTTTCACTTGTTTTAAAACTGTACATATGAAGGTCCTTATATAATGTAAGGAGCAAACTAAAAAGGAAACAATATACAAATACAAGGAAGAAAATAATCTCCTATATACAATAATAGTTTCCTAAAGAGAGAAAATTATAAGGAAAGAATAACGTAGCAATTCTAGGAAATAATTCCCAAATATGCTAACGTATCTCCAACAGTGTCTTCCTTTCTTATGATTACCCATAATTCTTCTTTCCTTTTCTTGCTTTCCAGAGTCTCCCATTTGATTTTACTCAGCCTCTTTTATCTGAAAACTGTAGCTGTCTTAACCCTAACTCCCCTCTTCCGTCTGCGACTTTTTCGATTCCTATACCAAGTGTTTTTGTAGGCAGAAGTAATTTCCCTCCCATATCTGAGCTCTTCTGCGCTGATTTATTTATGGAGACCGATTTCGTAGAATCCTAGATTTCTTCTCCCCTTCTCTATTCTTTTTCCATTCCTGTCGAGTTTGCGATTTGGGTCTTCTTCGAGCCGTGGTCGTGATTCAGGGAAGCAAACCTTTCTTCTGCGAAATTATGTGTTTTAGTCTTTGAAGCAGTGCGGATCATCACTTCTCTCTCCTGGAATTGGTCGTGAAGCACAATTATTGGCCTACTGTAACTGGACTGGGTTGATCTCCTGGGCTTCGACTGGGCTTCATTTTTCTAATTTAATCACCTTTTTTAAAAAAAAAAAATGAGGTGAGCCCTACAACATCAAATAATAATTTCAAAATAGTACTTATGACCAAAAAGGTGAAATATATTTTAATAATATTTTTTGAGTAAGTAATGACATGTTCACATTAATTGTAACATGTATTCAAGAATTGAACAAATTTTTTCGAAATACTTTTTTATATAATGAGCTCTTAGTTGTATTAAAATATCTTTTAGAATATTTATTTTTTCGATCATCAAACATTGTTATAATCCTTAAATCACCATATTAAACACTTAATTTGCTTTTGATCAAACGTGAAAGCAATTTTGGGGTAGATGAGATAGGTAATTAAGACATTCTTTTGTATAAATGATGTTTGCAATACCAAAAAGGAAGGAGTAAAGATTGAAAACAATATATGCAAGTAAGGTTGCGAATCCATGTATGTGTTATTGGTAAGAAAATCCAAAAAAGTAAGTATTAAGAGTTTAAAAATGTTTGATGGCATGGTGCACCAAATATGAGATCTCTTATGTTGTATGCTGTTTGCCAATTGCATGTATTGTAGTGGACACCGAGTCCAAGTTTAAACTAATAATAAGTTATTATAACAATAAAAAAATAAAAAAACAGAGTATATAGTTATTGTAATGAAAGAAAGAAAGAATGAATGAAAGGCAATGATATGCTTTGAACAAAATGAAGTTTCTATGTTCATGACAAGTAATAGTGTGTGATGAGCCACGGTGTTCCGATTAACGTCTAAGCTCCGATTGGCCGCAAACAGCCGTATGCCGGTGCTAACCTACATTAAAGCTCAGACCAAAATGGGAAAACGGAGGGTCTGCGGGTTAGTCTCCCTTTTCTCTCTTTCTCGATGTGAAAACGGTGCGTATTGCCTCCGTGACCCTTCCATACGGTGCGTTTCCTCCACGGAACTTCAGTGTCAATTTCCAAACGCTACGTTTTGCTGTTAGTCTCTAGTGCATTATATTTACGCATTTAGAATTGAAACGCCGCATTTCGCACGCCAGTTCTCATATATCAACACCTGACAGTGTATATGTTTTGCGCATAACAGCAGATCATTTCGCAGTAACATAATTAGCATAGTTCATCTTAGGTTTATATTTGTTACAAGCGAAAATCATAAATTAAATTAATTAAAACAAATACTGAAGTAGAACAAGATCAGTATCACAAAGAAGATATTGAACTTTTCAGCATCATATGAAATGTTACAAATCCCGTATATTTATGAGATGCTTAAGATTTGGAGCTATTCCTCAGTATTTCTATTGATTTTCATTTGCTTTTTTACATATTTTCTTCCATAAATGAGATAGAACACTAACTTCTATATGTTAAATAGTAAAAGATGAAATATCAAGTAAATAAAAACCAATCAAGATGTCATATCTTGAATATGAGTTGAAATTATAATATATATTTTTTAGCTGTAATTTGTGCAAGCCACAACAATTTGAAAATCAAAAAGAACCAGATGGAAAAAAGAAAACTTATGTTAAATGAAATAATTTTGGCAGTGATTTTTTTGTACAGTTTTGTATACAAAGTTTATCAACCAAACGTATGAAGAAAAAAAAAAGAAGCCGTATGAAAGGGAAAGAAACGGAAAACTTGGGCTACAATCTCTGATGGGCCTCGATGGATCTCCATACTGTGGGTTTAGAAACAAAGCCTCTATCCATATCGGTCATGGGCCGTCGTTCTCATAAGATGTTCTTTACTTCCTTGCCTAGAGACAAAAACCCATCAAAGAATTAGCAATTGTGAGGTAGTTCCTCCAATGAATGATGTCTATATATCTATCCCCTAATAGAAGTGGTTACATTTCTTCTACTGTTTCTTTATTGCAATACAAGAGAAATCCACTCTCTTAATCCTTTTTTGCAATCTCTTGGTTGATATTTATTCTTAAACAAATAAAGAATATTTTTTACCACAATACAAGATCAAAATACAATAACTACGAATTTTCTTCACAACACAGGATTGAAAAACAACAACTAATGTGCTTGCTGGTTTCAGCACTAAACTTCCAGATATAAACAGAAGAGTGGGAGCAATTAGAGAAATCAATCACGCCAACCAAAACCGATGTAAACAACAGTAAATTACAATGTGCTTTCTCCTCCCGCTATCTTCCCCTCATTCCAAATCTTCATCTGCCGTTGGAGCCAAGCTTCTTTGTTTCTTCCCAATTTCGTTAGGAGACAGTAGCTTCCTTCCTTCTGATTACCCATTATTCTTCTTTCCTTTGCTTGCTTTCTAGAGTCTCCCATTTGATTTTATTCCACCTCTTTTCTCTGGAACTGTAGCTTGTCTTAGCTTTCTTCCTTCTTTCCCTCTTCTGTTTCCATTCCTGTCGATTTTGTGATAATGGGTCTTCTCGCGCAGTGGTCGTTTTAATCTTTGAAGCAGTGGATAACATTGAGGGGGATTTTAGTGGGCAGCATAATTATTGGACTCCTTTAACTGGGCTTCCAATGGGCTTCATTTTCTGATTAAGGCATTTTTTTTTTCCAAAAAAGACTGAGCTCCACATCTTCAAATTATAATTTTACAATAGTATTTATGACCAAAAATATGAAATATATTTTTATAATAATTTTAAGTAATGACATGTTTCTTAATTGTAAAATGCATTCAAGAACTGAGCAATTGTTTTGTAATATTTTTTTATATGATGATCTCTTATTTGTATTGAAATATCTTTTGGAATATTTATTTTTTCTATCATCAAAACATTATTATAATCATTAATTCTCCGTATTCAACACTTAATTTGCTTTTGATCATAAGTTAAAGTAATTTGGGGAAGGAGGAAATGGGTCATTAAGACATTCTTTTTTATAATGATGTTTGCAATACCAAAAAAGGAGTAAAGGAGAAATAGACATGTAGAGATAGAAATTCTAGAAGTAATCTATTGACTAGAAGGATAAGGGACGATCTTGTACATCCCAATTTTCATTTATGGAAGGAAGAAATCCAGCAATGGAGACAATAGATTCTATGTCAATCTGGAGCCATAAGTTTTTTTTTTTTTTTTAATTATCCTTTAGTTCTAAGACTAAAGCCGAAAATATGCATACATCTCAAAGCCACAAGGCTTGATATCATGTTGGAGTCACTTTCACAAAGTAGCAGAATGAAATTGGCCATGAAGAGGGAATCTGGTTATGCATTTCGTGGTCTTTAGAGAGGTAACAGTCATTTAATCTTCAATAGAAGCTGGAAATGTTTTAGTTGCAACAAATATTTTTCAAGCCATTTGAAAGAAAGAAGTATAAGAAGTCACTAGCAAGAGTTATGGACTATGGCTTGATGTCGGCTATATTAAGTAGCAGGACTAAATATTTTCCACTTTAGCAATTCAAGAAGGTGAAATGGATATAAAATTTTGCAGTTTAGAAGAGCAAATAACCGATATCTTTACAAAGTCTTACTGAAGAAAAAGTTCCAACAGCTAAAAGAAATACTATGATTTGATGAACAAGAAGGCAAAAATTTTGTCCTTAATGTGGCGCAAAAAGTTACAGCTAATTTGCAACAAGCATAGGTAGCATTCTACTAAGGCTATTATAGTTTTTTACATGGTTAAAATTTTTCCCTTCACTATGACACTTCTAAGGAATTTTAGAACAAACTTGCTTTGAATTAGCATATATATTGTAAATGAAGTATTTTCACTTCTCTTTGTAAGTAATTTAGTTATAAAACCAAACCAAGAAATATGTATGTCTCACTTCACTATGATATTTCAAAAGAATGCTTTGAATTCATCTTTTTATTTTTCTTTTAATCTTCTTTATCATTTTTAAGGTGAGTAAAAAGTCTTGTTAAATTATGAAAGTGAAGGGATAAAAGATAAGTCTATTTAGTCCATATCAACATGAAAAAAGCCTTTAGGAATTCACATGTTCAAAGCATGGGTTTCCACTTTTCCACAAGTCTTTTAAGTGTTCTCCCATTTTACAAAGAAGCATTAGAATCTTTCGTACGACATAAAAACCACTCATATCATTTACATTATGATTTTGAGATTAGTAATAGTGGATAACCAAAGTCAATACACATTACTAACAAATTGAAATAAGCTAATGGATACACATCAAAGTAGAAATTAATGCATCAATCCACCTAATAGTGATATCTCTTGCATAATGCATGTGAATGTTGAAATATTCTTACAAGTCAATAGTAATGATATAGAAAAAGTCAGGACCCAACATTTAAGTTATGCTATTTGTGGCCCCATTGAAGGTGGATTCATTTGTGTGGAGATGTGAAGTCGTCTACCATTTATAATGAGGCCTTTAACTTGAAGTGAGGCAATGAACAAGTTGGATTGATTTTTACACTAAACAAGGATGTATTTAAGAAGAAAATTGCATATCTTATTATAATGGTGGGGGGTATAACTTAAGTCCTAAGTTTCACTCTTAAAGTTGAATTTGACAAACATAATCATCTTTATGATATTAATGACAGTAAAAACTATTAGATATATCTGAAGGACACATCACCTAACATGGTTTTAAGAAATAATTTAAGAATTTACTTAAAGAGTTTGGTCATAAGGTGACTGCTTTTGAGTAATTGAATATCTCTCTAAATTGGATAACCAAAAATTGTGGAGTTCCTTGAATATGAAGTTGGAAAAACACTTCCACAGCTTACTAAGAGTGCATTCCAATCTAGCTTTATTTTAACTTTTCAAATGCTCCAAAGGAAACATCAAAGTGAATGAGACTCATTTAGAAGGTAAAAATGCAAGTGGAGGAGGTGAAGGTGAAGGTGAAAGTGAAGGTGAAAGTGAAGGCTGCTATGACAATAAATCAAGTGACGAAGTCTATTAACAAAGATGAATGGATTCCCGTGAAACAATGGACATATAGGAAGCCTTCATGAGTTTGATCACTTGCGTGAAGATTTTAGATCGAAGAGTAACCAATAAGGTTGAAGGAAGCTTGTTTTATTTTTAATTTTTTTAATTTTTTAATTTTTTTATTACAACTCACACACATGAAGAGGTGAACCACTGTCTCAAACCCCTGACTTGAATGCCAGCCTGTTTCCGGAAAGAAAGATGAGATATGGAACTAGGATAGCGATTTTAGCTACTTGGATTTTTTCCTTTAATACCACAATAAAGATGGGAAACGGTGCAATGGCCACAAGAAGAAGTGTTTGGAGTTCAAGAACAATTACTTAAGTGATAGAATGTAAAAAATTTACATCTACTTTTTGAAAAACATAGTTAGTGATATCCGATGATTATATTTTGCTGATTCATTTAGAATGAGAAGAAATGTATGGGTTAAATTTTTCCATGTGTGTAATCTGAATAGGATGTAAATAAGTTTATGAAGTTGCTTCTACTGTTGGAACAGTTGAGAAACAACTGAGAAAAAGAATGCAAATCTAATTTTGCAGCTCCCATCTCCACTTTTCTCCAGCTGAAAAAAATTGCAGTTATTTTCTTGTTTCGCTATTATACTTTATGCTTGGCTGTAATAGGCGGCCAACAAAAATGATCTGTTCGCTTATACATGTCCTTGTCGATGCTTCCCTGTTGTACAGCATTTGAAAGTTTGCGAATTAGTTAAGTCGGTTCTTAGGCTACGCATTTTTCAAAATGGCAATTCTCTTTTGCTTCCTCCACTGCTGCCTCGAATCATATTTTAACAGTGTCGTCATAAGACTAACAAGAAGTATGAAATCCTCCTATGACTTTGATTAATGCAAATGTTACAGTTTTAAAATGATATTCGATCTATCATGCCAACAAGTTTACACCTTTTGACTTAATGATTGAGTATGTAATAACAAATATATTTTCCTATACGAGTGAAACAAATATTTTAGGTCAATAAATGACCGGCGGGAGGGCTGATAGATGCGAGTGATTCGCGCGCTTAGGATTAACCCGTATGCCCATTTCTGACTTCGGCTAGGTGCAGCAATTGGATTTTGAAAGAAAGATGTTGGCAAAAGCCAGGGTAAGATATGTAAGACTGTTTTAGGCCTCGTAACTATACATTTTTTTTTCTTCTTCTTCATTTTTTTCTTTTTTTTTACACTGCAATATTTTCATTTTCGCATTTCTTTCTATTTATTTGGTTTATTCAAATTATGTAAAATATGTAGTATTCTTTTAAATAGATGTGTGTGTTTTGTTGCAAAAATATTTGGTTTTTCAAAAGAACCACAAAAAATTGTTATTTTTAGGAGTAAAATTTACACCTATCTATGTTAATAGATTCTCCTAGTGATCGTACCAATAGAAATCACAATACTTGGATTTGTACCCATGATGAGAATGGTGTAGCAATTGCCTTTTCATTCATTTCTTGCATCCTTGAGTTTAGGAATTTCAAATGTATATTGGTAATCATGGAGAAGAAAAATTCAACATAAACTTGATCACCTGTTTTCTAAATACCTTAATCTTTATGTTTCTAGATTGCTTAAACTTAAGCAACTGAAACAGTCTCTTTTATCTTTGTGGAATAGTGGACCACGTCCGTTACCACGCCGCGTGACATTTCTAATTCTTTTGCTTCTTTACATGTGGGAATTCTCAAAAGCAAAACTATTTGGTTGGACCTGCACGTAAACCGTATCCCAAAGCTCCTTGGTATTTGGGAAATTTTTAGGAAAAAAAAAAAAAGAAGACCCTTTTATTTATTTATTTATTTTTAATGGGTTTCTAGTTCTGTAGTTCGTTGCCTTGGAAAGTCCCTTTTTTTTCTTTTTTCCTTTGTTTCCCATGAATCAAGTCCTTCCCTTGGTCTCCTTTTCTTTCTTAATCTCATAGTTCGTCGCCTAGAAAGGTCCTCTTTTTTATTTTTTTCTTTTTCTTGTTTGTAGTGAAAGCAAGTTCTCTTCTTGGTCCTCCTTTTCTTTCTTTATCTTTCACCATCAGTGGCCCAAGATATTATCGAGCAAGATCAAAAGCAGAACTGCTTACAAACTTACGTTGTTCATCTTAGGATGCAGCCCGCTGATCAAATCACATTGCATTTAGAAGATTTGAATTGCTGTTATCGGTCATATTTACCTTCAATCTGCCCAAGCTCAAGTCAATAACGACAAATGATTTCCTCCTACAAAATTGAGATTAATGGTTTTGTCACCAAATTGAAAGAGGATTGAGAGAAACAATGAAGATGTAGGATGAGTTTATTTCAACATGAACAGAAAGGATTCTGACGTTGCATACAACTAGAGTCCTTTCTGGACATGCAAAACCAACCGTCTTGCACCTTCATTATCTTCACTTCATTCTCTTTCAATTTTGCTGCGAAACTAGTAGTCACATTTTTATAAGAGCAGACCACATGTGGCTATAAACTTGAGCTTAGGCGGATTGAAGGTAAAGATAACTAATGGCGTGTCTCCAAATCTTCTAATTACATTTGATTTTGCTGTCCGGCATCTTAATGTGAAGAATGTTAGTCCAGCATCTTGAAAGCTTTGACTTACGAAGGTAGTTGGCATGATGAGAGGTTTACAGTTTAAAGTTTCCAATATAAATGATCTGAAAATATTTGTAAAGAAGCATATAATTTACGTGTTTAATATGTTGTCAATTAGCCCAATTCAATCAGACAATAATTGATTTTTTTCCATGTTAATACATGGATTCAAAGTTTAAGTTTCCATTTTTGCATTCACAATTACACAAGTAAGACTAGAAAATCACTCCATGCCCATTTATTTTATAGATTTCTAGAGGAGTAACAAAACAAGTTTTGCTTAACTTACATAGTGGAGGGTTGCCAATATGAAATTAAAAACAAAAACTCCAATTCGTTGGCCGTTCAGCTCTGGGCACGAGAATGGTGTCGGTGCCAGCAATCAAGCTCGTGACTTCGCTGGACTTCGACACGAAGGTCTTTAAGAAGGAGAATGTTAATCTTGCTGGCCACAAGGAGGTATTTGATAGTGTTGTTGTTTTATCTGCTTTTGTATTGGTATCCATTTGCTTCTTGGAATATCTGTGAGGTGAAGTTAAGGAAATGTGCTTGAAAATGCGTTGACAACGATGGTGCTTCAATTTGATTGAGGGTTTTTGAGTATTGCTGCTGTTATTTTGTTTTGAATACCTCAAAAAATAAATTAAATCATTTGTACATTAGATATATTTAGTTATGATCATACCTAACTTTGAATATATTTGATAAATAATGGCCACTCCATGCTTGTAAGATGGGAAAGGAATTATAAGCAAAAATAAAAGTCTAAAAGTAAGATGTTTGTTTTTGTATGGGATAATTGTAAGAAAACCTAAAAACTGAGAAAGAAAAGCTTCAAATCATTGTGTTTCAAAGAAAGAGAGAGGCTGAATGAAAGGGACATTATAAAAAATATTAGGAAGAATCAAATTGCATACATCTTATTTTGTTAGTTTATTAATTTTAGCCTCAACAAAGCTATGATGACAACTTTTTACATTTTAGAGTTATTAAAATATTGAATAACCGAATAAAAAAATTGATATTTTTTACACTTAGAGAAAGTATGAAAATTAAAAATATTTGAATTTTTTTTCCATAAATTGCACTTATACGTAAAAATATTGTTTATATTTTAACTAAGAACTTAATTGATTTTGTAAATTAATTAATTTGCCATCACGGAGGTATCATGTTACAGGCTCTCCAGAAGCCCACATGACGAGCCCACGAGCCTAGGGGGTGGCCGAATATCTTTACTTTGTTGTTTTGTTCTATTACTTTTGTATGTGTGTGCATTATGGGCCTGTGCTGTGAAGCCCAACTCGCAGGAAATCCCCAATTCTGTAGGGATTGTTAAAAGACAATTGGGGGCTGTGTTTTGGGGTTGTTCAATGAAGAAAAAGGCTTGCGAAGCTTGCTGTGAGGTCCGGTTTCCCTCCATTGAAACCAATCAGTGAGTTCTCGTCGTTTCCCTCAATAGAAATGGTTGCTATCTCCTTTCTGGTTTGTTGTGGATTCTCAGGCTATTGTGGTTGATGCCTTCGGTAAAGTAACAGTTATTTTCCAGTTTAGTCTTTGTTTTGGTGTAAATCTGTTTTTCTGAGGCTTGTGAAACCAAGCCTGTAACATCTCATAACCCAGCAAAAGCGACAGTCGTGACCTGGCACGGGGTTCCAATCAACGTCAAAGCTCCAATTGGCCACAAACAGCCGAATGCGGGTGAAGCCGCAGGTTTTCTCTATCCCTCTTATATTTACAAAGGAAACATTTTAGTTGTTAGTACATAAATGTCTTTATAAAACTGTCTCACATGTTCCCGGGAGTCATAGACTTGAGAGAACAAGCCAATCTTTGTAATTGTAAACAGAAACCCAGAAGAATCCGATGGAATAAGGACCTAAAGAAAGGAAAAAGTCTCTCTCAATTATTAGAGCCTGTCTTTATGCGTCGGAGACAACCATTCGCTCTATTTTTTCGTGGGTGTATTTCAACAATTTTCTGGACATTTTGGTTGTTAAAGATGTAGTGACATGCTTCTTCTTTTTGAAAAAAAAAAGAGGAAAATATGCGTACTGGCATATGCATCATGCAACATAGCATAGTAATAAGCAAAGACTTTTTTTATTGAGCATCTAGTTTAGTTGCAAATAAGTAATATTTAAAACTATATAAGTTTAATTTTTTTATTGAGCATATAATTTTTTTTTTTAAATATTCTCTCGATGAAGAGATTTACAACAACAAAAATAACACAGACATAACTATTGTTAGAGTAAAAGGCAAAAGTTGAGAACTTCAAATAATAGTATTGTAAATATTTGCAAGATGCATGTAGCTCACTTGGTAATATTTTAATTTAGCATGTAATTGTCTTTTTCCAATAAAAGAATACATACTTGAGTACAACGTTAACAATATAACAAGCAAAGTCCTATATTATAATCTCGGATGGCCTTCCTCCATCCGAGATTTACCAACCATAGCTTCCCTACGGATGAAATGGTCCACTCTTCTGGCAATTCCACTAATCCATACGCCATCCTTCAAAGCTATGTCAAAATGGGGAAACAGAGGGTCTGCATTTTGGTCTTCCTTTTCTCTCTTTCTTGATTTGTTTTGTGCGAGGAGGTCCGTACAAAGTGATGTAGTGCGTTTTCTCAACCATTTTTCTTGCAGTAATGGACCTTCGGTGTCAATTTCTAAACGCTACGTTTTATCTTTTCTACACTTTGTGGGTTCTATGTCAAGATGAAGAAACCAAATACAGTTCTCTACGGTGCCAATGCAGCTTTGAAGCTTGGTAATTTGCCCCTATAGTGTATGAATTCGATTGTACTATTTCGTGGTTCACACGCTGGGTATATAAATAAATGGTGTTATTTCCATTAATAATATTGTTAATGAAAGACCTGTTCTTTTGATCTAAAATGAAGCATATTTATCATCTTGGATACATGCGTTGTTCATTGATAAGATGAATTAGCTTCTATAAGTTGTTGTAGCATTTTGTTGCTTATGGCATTCTGTTTAAGACATTTTGTGATGTGCACGGTAAGATACACAATATGATTTATGGGATTTATTGTAGCTATGTTTGTTTTACTAAATATCATAGTATACATAAGATTTTCAATGTCGCATACTTATAAGCAATTTGAGAAACTTTAAGCCAAAAAAATAAAAAAAAAAAACATTTTGTCCTTATCACTAATTTTGATTCTAGAAAAATTCAAACATATATAACCATGCCCACTCTCTTCTGGATTACAGATTTAATGGACAACTAGAAAAAAAAAAAAAAAAAAAAGGCATAGTTTCAATATGTTATACGTTGTATAAGAAGCCTATATCCGTCCCATATAACGCAACTTGTGTTTGTAGGCCTACTTGGGCTTTGGGCTTATGTTACATTAATAGTACATGTATTCAACAACTCCATAATTTCTTTTGATATTTTTTAGATAATGAGCTCCTAATCATATTAAAATACTTTTGAAATATTTATTTTTTCTCTCATTAAAACATTATTATAATCCTTAACTCAACATGTTCAACACTTAATTTTTATTTGATCACAACTTAAAGCAATTTGGGGGAAGAGGAAATAGACAATTAAGACATTCTTTAGTACAGATGATGTTTGCAATACCAAAAAGTAAGGAGAATTGAAACCATATATACAAGTAAGGATGCTAGTAAGAAAAAACCCAAAGAAAATTGAAGACAAAAATTTAAACATGTTTAATAGATGGTACCCCAAACATGAGATCTTTTGTTTTACATACTATGGTAAGTGCTAATGAGCATGGACTAGGCACAGAATCCAAGTTTAAACTCATAATAAGCGATTGTAATAAAATAAATAAAGTACGAGATATAGTAATATATCACTAAAGAAAATACAATTTCAATTATAACATTCTCATTTAAGCATCTAGTTCAATGTATCATTTAAAACTACTTTGTATCAGTGTATCATTTAAAACTACTTTGTATCACATTTGAAAAGAAATGAGAAGAAGAAGATTTAATAAAAAAATCTAAATAGATTGATCATTATTGCTAAAATCAAGAAAGACATGAGAGATAAGATTTCATCAATAAGGAAAATAAAGCTTAACATTTGTAATAAGTTTTTACAAAAACAAAAGGAAAATGATATACTTTGAATACAACAAATTTTTCTATGTTTACGATAAGCAATTGTTATATACAAGTATATAAATAGTTAGCATTCAACTAAAGGTTATTGATTTTTATAGCTTAAAGTTTTTTATACTTATGATAAGCAACTGGTGTAAGCAAGAATATAAATGGGATTTTTCTTGTTATATAAATTGCAAAAAAGAGAAAATGTTCTACACTATAGCTTCAACCTTTCTTGTTTGTTTATTTATTTTTGTTTTATCAAGAAAGTTGGAGGAATTTTTCTTGTTCTATCAAAGATGATATGCTTTGAATTGGCACAGATATTGGTATGACATTGAAATATTTTCACTTCTTAAAAAAAAAAAAACTATAAAACCACACCAAGAAATACTTTCACTGAAACTTCTAAATAATGCTTTGAATTCCTCCTCTCCCCCCGTCCATTTAATCCTTTTCAAGACATGTAAGAAAGTCTTAGTCAAAGGAAAATAAAGGCATAAGAGATAAGTATATTCATTTCATGTCAATATGGAAATAGAGTTCTCATTGTTGAACTCTAGTGTCCATGATACATGCATCTAAAGTATGAATTTCCATTCTTCTCGGTCTTTTCTCCCATTCCATAAGTATTGGAATCTTTACTGAGTTATGAAAATCAGTCATATTCTTTACGTTTAATTTCAAGTTTGAAATACTTTTCCAAGTCAATAAAGTCATTCAGAAAACGTTAGGACCCTAGCATTTATTAATGTGGACCAGTTAAAGTTCCATTAATTTATTCTGAGAAAGAAAGTTGCATTTCAATCTAGTGTCATAAAGGTTGATATTTCTTGTTCCGTTATTATGTTTTTTGTTTTTTGGAATACCCGGCCAATAAAAATGATCTTTTGCTTATGCTTGTACATCTCATTGTGGATACTTCCCTATCGGCTATAACCAAAGGAACTGAAAATTTTCAGTTCGAAAGCAAATAACAGACATCTTAACAAAAGGTGCTAGCAACTAAGAGAAATATTATAAGTTGATCATTAACAAATTAAGTGCAAAAATGTTGTTATTCATCTGCTCCAAAAGGTTGCAGCGAGTTTGCAACAAGCACAGGTAGCATTCTACTAAAATGTTGGTTTGAAGTTTTCTATGCTTAAGATAAGCAACCAATGTAAACAAGTATATAGATTTGCTTCTTTAATTCGAATAGTTGAAAGGAGAAACAAATTCTAATTTTGAAGGTCCCACTTTTTTTTTTCTCAAGAAAGTTGGAAGAATTTTTCTTATCACTAAAGATGATTTGCTTTAAATTAGCATGGATATTGTTTTGACTTTTTAATATTTTTTCTTGTATTTAAAATGAGTAATTGTAACTAAATTAGAAAATAAATCTTTCTCACTTCACTGTAACACTTCTAGAGAATGCATTGATTTCATCTGCTTTCTTTTTCATCTTCTTTATAATTTAAAAGCAAGTAGGAAAGTGTTAATCAACTGCGAAAGTGAGGACATAAAAGCTAAGTCTATTTAGTTTATGTTAATGTACAAAAAGTCTTTAGAAATAGATGATACCTACATTCAAAGTATGGGTTTCCATTTTTCCACAAGTCTAATGCGTTCTCATTTTCCACCAGTAAGCATCGGAATCTTCCTTGAGACATCATTTACAATATGGTTTCAAGATGAGTATGAGTTGACGGTTAAAATCAACTCACGCCAAGTTGAAACAAAGCAATCAAGCCATATCGAGGTTGAAATTAATGCATCAAAGCTTTTGATGTGAATGTGGAAATACTTTTCTTAGTCAACAAAAGTCATGCAAAGAAATTTAGAACCCCAATATCACGTTGAACTTAATGTGGACCCGTTAAAGGTGGATTCATTGAAGCAACAAATTAAAACTTGACTTGGAATGGTCGGACTACCTGGACAAAACTTGTTAAGAGTAAGTTTCGTAGAAAGTATGCAAATTAGAAGGTAATAATTTAATGACACTGGTTCCCCATTTATGTCTTTTCCAAAAGGACAAACCTCTTTCGTGTGGTGCCTACTAACTCCGCTAGCACTATATCGATAGTGGTCCAACACTGTACCATTTAAAACACAGAATCGGGAAATGTAGATATGTATGAAGTCTTTGTCCTCATCACTCACCAAAGTCAAGGTGTGCCATTATCAAATTGGAAATAAGGACTAATGTTTCAAGCGTTATGCATGATATGTTTTCAAATTGTGGAATGGGTTGGATTTTGAATTCAATAAACAAGAACATTAAAGAAGAAAAGAATAGGAAGGAAATAGATAAATTTGATATTGAGAATCAATTTTGTGTAAACTAGTTATTAGGTGACCATTGGTAGTTGTTAATTGGACGATGGTTGTTAGTTAGGTTTTAATCAAGCAGCAATTTTTCTTTTGTAACTACGGTTTTAATCAAATTGGAAATAAGGACTAATGTTTCAAGCGTTATGCATGATGTGTTTTCAAATTGTGGAATGGGTTGGATTTTGAATTCAATAAACAAGAACATTAAAGAAGAAAAGAATAGGAAGGAAATAGATAAATTTGATATTGATCTTACATTCCCCAATTTGAAAACATAGAAGAAAAGAATAGGAAGGAAATAGGGAGACATTATAATCTGTGATCTTACATTCCCCAAATTTTCATTCTGTTTTTTCAAGTTTTTGTTTTCTACTCTAAACAATGATTAAAACAAGTAATTACATGCTTGTAATTTGAATTTTAATAATGATTAATTTCTTTGGCATAAATGAGCTAACCATTCTTTTTTAAAATGTTACTTTACACATGAGAAGCCTATCTTCTACTTGTATTTATTTTCTTGTCCAGTTTGCCCTCTTGCAAAACAAACCCAAATATTTTTTCCCATTAATTAAACAGTGAAAAAATCTTTTTTTAAATTTGTTCATATGATTGTATGGGGACCTCATGAACATCCTACACATGATTGTGCTTGTTATTATTTAACCATTGTGGATTATTTCTCCCATTCCTCTTGGACATTCCCTTTTCATTTGAAAAGTCAAGCATTTTTAAAAGATAAATTTGATATTGAGAATCAATTTTGTGTAAACTAGTTATTAAGTGTTAATTGGACATTCCCTTTTCTTGTGTCGTAAGAGTTGATTTTTCTTGTGCCGTTATTATGTTCTTTGTTTGTTAGAATAACCGGCCAACAAAAATCATCAAGTTTCTTATGCTTATACGTCTCATCGTGGATACTTCCTGGTCGGCTATAACAATTTTCAATTCAGAAGCAAATTATAGATATCTCAAAAAAAGATTACTGAAAAAAATGTTTCAGCAACTAAGAGAAATATTATGAGTCGATGAACAACACTTTAAGGGCAAAAATGTTGTCGTTTATCTGCTTCAAAAAGCTACGGCTAGTTTGCAACAAGCACAATTAGCATTCTACTAAGATGCTTTGTCTAAAGTTTTCTGTGTTTATGAGTAAACGAGTATATAAATGTGTTTGTTTTGCTAGAACAGTTCAGAGAATGGGAAACAAATTCTAATTTTGCAACTCCCACCTCCCTTTTTTTTTCTCATTTTTCTTAAGAAAGTTGGAAGAATTTTTCTTGTTTCATTGGTGATGATTTGCTCTAAATTGATACATATTCTATTGCAACATTGTAATATTTTCTCTTATTTTGAAATGAGAAATTGTAACCGAATCAAGAAATAAATCTATCTTACTTTTAATATTAAAATATGCTTATTTGCCTCTGCACTTCAATTTTTCTATTAATACAATTTACCATTTTACCAACAACAAAAAAAAAATCTATCTCCCTCCATTATGACACTCCTAAAGAATACTTTGGTCATCATTTTTATTTTTATCTTTTATATCTTCTTTGTAATTTAAGGCAAATAGAAAAGTCTTAATCAATTACATAAGCAAGAGCATAAGCGATATGTCTATTTAGTTCATCTCAATATACAAAAAGTCTTTAGAAATCCATGATACGTGCATTCAAGGTATGGTTTCCATTTTTCTACAAGTCTTTCATGCATGGTAATATTCCACAATTAGGCATCGGAATCTTCTTGAGATATCATTACAATATGATTTCAAGATGAGTATGATTTGACAATCAAAATTGATGCACGTCATTGCCAAATTGAGACAAAGCAACCTATCCATATCAAAGTAGAAATTAATGCATTAACGCAATTGAAAATCATATCTCTTGTCTGATGCATGTGAATGTGGAAATACTTTTCTAAGTCAACAGAAATCATGCAAAGAAATTTAGGACCCTAACATTACGTTGCAACTAATGTGGACCCATTAAATGTGGATTCATTGAAGCAACAGACAAAACTTGACTTGGAATGGCCGGCCGACCTGGACAAAAATTGTTATGAGTAAGCTTCGTAGAAAGTATGGTTAATAATTTAATGACATTGGTTCTCAATTTATGCATTTTCCAAAAGGGCAATCATCTTTCATAGTGAGCCTACCAATTATAACTTTTTGTAAATTAGTTATTAGGTGACCATTGGTGGTTGATAATTGGATGATGGTTGTTAGTTAGGCTTTAATCAAGCAGCAATGTTTCTTTTGTAATTGAATAAACTCTTTTCTTCCGTATTTACTTTCTACACGTATTAAAAACTATTTTTCTTGACTACTAAAAATTGAAAAGTTAATTATACATTATCCTCAAAATTCACATAGTTATGAATAAGAAAACAAATTGTTGAACTCATGAATTAATTCTTCAACGATTAGTGATTCTCTAAAATAATAATAATACGGGAAAGGAAAAACGGTTTTGTCCACTCTTTGATTTAGAATGGAAAGAGAAAGGAAAAAGAATTTGTATTAATCTTAACATAGTTGGGAAGACAAGAGTAAGTGTTCTTCACTAGGCAGATGGAAGAACAGTAAGCACCCTAGACAGAGAGTATTTTGGACAATAATTATTTTGCTTGAAATTGCTTAATTAGACTTTACAATACGGCTTAATTTTATAGGCACCACTTAAATCTATACGAGAAAGGAAGTGCTCTTTTAGAATCAACTATAAATCTATTCCAATTTGTGAATCTTTGGATGAACGGGAGGTTTTCGAATTTGGGGAAAATTCGTGTTAGGTAGAATCGTCTTCCTCCCTTTTCTGAACGTGATTGGCGCTGCATTTACTTGGTGTTTTCGGTTTCGGGATGTGGACTAGGTGCATCGATAGGTGGCCGGAGTTTTGGGAAGGGAGCACGAAGACGACGGCGCACGATCTGACTTGCTTATAAGGCTGACGTGGATTGATTTTCTGACTTGGCACGCCCCCTGTTGATGAGGTGCTGAGTTGTCTGTCTGATCAGGCATGATAACGTGGCATTGATGACGTGGTGAGCTAACTGGTTATTGGGCTTTAGTACGTATAAATAGTCATCATTGGTTCATTAATAATATTAATATGTTATTTAAGTATGTGACAAGAATTACCGTTTCCTCTTGTCAACTTTCATGAGAAGAATTATGTATTGCTCTCTGAAGAAGAATTATTTGGGTTATTCATCTGGTACAAGACTAATTTGTTATGCTATATGTACTTATTAGAATATGAATATACACTTTAACACAATTAACTAAATGTATGCTATATTTACATATACCATAATAGCATATTTGTTGGAATATCTAGAAAATAACTTGTTATATACTTCCTTGTTGATTCCTTTTTATTTTACAACATTTGAGAATCATATGGTCATGTATTGATCAATACCCATGTTTCCATTGTATTATTCACGGTGATCAAAAATATTTTTACTAAAAGTAAGTTTCATAGAAAGTCAATAACTTCATGAAATTGGTTCTCAGTGTATCCGTTTTCCAAAAGGGCCACCTCTTATGTCGCGCCTACCAACTGATTCTGCTAGCCCTATATCGCTAGTCTGTCCAACACTATAACGTTTAGAACATAGAATCAAGAAATATAGATATTTATAAAGTCTTAGTTTTCGTCAACTACTAAAGTCAAGGCATGCCATTTTAAAATTGGAAATGAGGCCATTATCTGTGTCAAAGTAGAAGGCTAAAGACTAAGGTTTCAAGCATTATGTATAAATATCTATATTTATACATTATGTTTCAAGCATTATGCCATTTTAAAATTGGAAATGAGGCCATTATCTGTGTCAAAGTAGAAGGCTAAAGACTAAGGTTTCAAGCATTATGTATAATATATTTTTAGATTGTGGAAGGGGTTGGATTTTGAATTTACTAAACTAAAGCAGAAAGTTAAAGGGAAAATAAAAAGAGAAAGGAAATAAATATATTTGGTATTGAGAATCAAGTTTTTGTAGCTAGTTGTTAGGTGGTTATTAATTGGATCATGGTTGTCAGTTAGGTTATGATCAAACAACATTTTTTTGTAATTGATTAAACTTGTTCTTTAATATTTATTTTCAACGCCTGGTAAAAACATTTTTGCTTAATCTACAAAAAAATAAAAAATATAGTTATATAATACCCATAAATTCATATATTCAAGAATAAGAGAACAAATTCTTGAACTCATGATCATTTCCACGTTCACTAGTGGCTTAAAAAGAGAGAGAGAGAGAGAGAAAGAAAGGAAAACTGGCTGCCTCTACTTTGATTTAGATTGAAAAGCCAAAAAAAAAGAAAAAAGTCTCAATTTAAATTAGAATCCGTGTTCTTCACGATCATGTGAATGTGGGCATATTTTTCCAAGTCAACAAAAGTTATGTAGAAACCCAAGGCCACAAACATTTATATTATGATTAATGTGGACCCAATAATCAATGGTTTGGATGGAAAAGCATCTTGACTTTACAAGAGGTGTTCAAATTGAAAGGTGTCTACCAACAAGCTGTTTTAACTACAACTAAAACTAGGTGTTGTTACAATTCTCACAATGGAGGAGTATATGCTTTAGTAATATTCTTTAAGTTCACAAGTATAGAGGCCGCTGTCCCTTGCTATTGATTTCCGCTTGTTTTTTCACATATTTTCTCTCATAAATGAAAAAAAAAAAAAAAAAACTCTAACTTCCATATGTTGAAGGGGAAAATATGAGACTATCAAGTAGATAAAGGCCAACCAATATGTCCATACCTTGAATATAAGTTGAGATTCTTATACATATTTTAAGCTGCAAATTGCACAAGCCACGAAGATTTGAACAACAAAACGAAAGAAGAGAGAAAAGACTTACAATATATGAATGTAACGTTCTTTTTTTTTTTTGGCAGTGATGTTTCTTTCATGTATAAGCAGTTTTCACATCAGTAGCTAACTAAGCAGTTTTCACATTAGTTGCTAACCAAAAAATTTTGGCCTACTTCTCTTTTCCTTTTGCTTTAGTGTTATCTAAAGTGGTCCAAATGCCGAAATCAGTGGTCGTTACGTCAATATCCATAACCCGGCATGGTTTTAGTCCCCAGTCAATGAAATGTTTTGTTTTTAATATATTGATCAACATAATCACATATCAGGGTCTGTTATTAGATGTATATCTGTTATTTTACAAAATATGATGAACAAAGAGCTTTTATTATTCATCTAATCCATATAGAAAGGGTGGATTCAGTACACAATGACCAAAAAGCAAGTAAAAGGATAAAAAAGTAAGAAGCTAGTTGTGAATTGATAGTATATCCAGGATAATGGTACTAATTGTTAAAAAAAAATTAAAATAAAGAATAAATAATAAACAAGGCAAGAAAGGAACAAAATATCAAAGAAAAAGCTCAAAAAAAAAATATATACCATACATTCTATTTGATGGAATATTAGACAAACAAAAACAACTTGTTATATGTCTCCTCACTAATTCTTCCTTATTACATAGCACTTGAGAATTATATGGCCCTAATATTGATCAGTACCCATGTTTCCATTATGTTATTGAAGGTGATTAAAAACATTTTGTTTAAAGTAACTTTCATGGAAGGCATGCAAATTGGGAAACAGTAACTTCACAAGGTTTTGTTTTTGTATACTTTTATTTTTATTTAATTTTTATTTGTGGGAGGAGGGTGTGGCGTCAAGCTTTAAGATTGAGAGATCCCAAGTCACGTTAGCATACTAGTTTATCTTACCAATAACTTCATAATGTTGGATCTTGGTTTATACGTTTTACAAAAGGGCCATACTCTTTTGTATCGCGCCTACCAACTTGCTCGACCAGCCCCGTATTGATAATATTCACATACCATAGTGTTGAAAAAGATCGAATTTGGAAATGTAGGCATGTTTGAAGTCTTAGTCTTCGTCAACCACCAAAGTCACGGTATGTCAGTGTCAAATTAGAAACAAAGTCATTCATCCGTGTCAAAGTTAAGTGATTGGATGGTAAAGGCATATGGCTTTTATGTGGGACCCCATATTAAACTTCCTCGTCGTATGCCTACCAACAAGCCGGTTTAGTTGCAACGGAAACTGGATGCTGCCACAATTTCTCTCCATGGAACTAGCCCTTAGAGCTTCACTCATGTTTCATCGAATTCAGGAGTACAACGGGTACTCCGAGGAATTTAGTAGCGACTTAGAAATTTAGTCTTTTTTTCTACTTTTTTCTTTTCTTTTGCTTTGATGTCCTCTAAGTGTGTTCAAAAAGTAAGCTTATCTACACGACTGTGTTTGAATGTTTGTTAAGCTCATACATGGAGGCATCTACCTACCGACATTTCAATATGATTTTTTTTTTCTTAAATATGTGAACCAACATAATCATAGATCAGGCATGTTATCCCATATACGCATCATTTTGCAGAATATGATGACTATATATTCAAGATAACAGTGCAAATTATTTAAAGAATAAATAACACGACAAGGTGGGAAAGAAACAAAATATCAAAGAGAAAGCTCTAGAAAATATTGTATCATATGTTATATTTTTTGGAATATCTGAAAAACAACTTGTTACATATCTCCTTGTTGATTCTCCCTTATTCTACAACATTTGAGAATTATGTGGCTGTGTATTGATTAGTACCCATGTTTCTGTTGTATTACTCCAGGTGATCAAAAATATCTTTACTAAAAGTAAATAACTTCATGAGATTGGTTCTCCGTTTTCCAAAAGGGCCACCTCTTATGTCGTGCCTACCAACTAATTCCACTAGCTCTATATCGCTAGTGGTCCAACACTGTAACGTTTAGAATTGAGAATCAAGAAATATAAACATGCATAAGTCTTAGTCTTCGTCAACTTCTAAAGTCAAGGTATGCCATTTTTAAATTGGAAATGATTCCATTATTTGTATCAAAGTAGGAGTTAAAGTGACTAATGTTTCAAGCATTATGTATCATATGTTTTTAGATTGTGGAAGGGGTTGGATTTGGAATTTAATAAACTAAAACAGAAAGTTAAAGGACAAAAGATAAAAAAAAAAAAAAGGAAGGAAATAAATATATTTGGTACTTAGAATCAATTTTTTGTAAGCTGATTGATAGGTGATTATTAATTGGATGATAGTTGTCGGTTAGGTTATAATCAAACAACATTTTTTTTTTGTAATTAAACTTGTTCTTCAATATCTATTTTCAACACCAAACTTTTATATGTATGGCTTAAAGTTTTCCGTGAGTGTGATCTGAACAGGATGTAAATAAGTTTATAAAGTTTACAAATCTAATTTTGCGGCTCCCATCTGCATTTTACTCCAGCTTCTCGAGAAAATAGCAGTTCTTTTTCTTGTTTCGCTATTATACTTTATGTTTGCTCTAATAGGCGGCCAACAAAATGATCTGTTCCCTTATACATGCTCTTGCCGATTCTTCCCTGTTGTACAGCATTTGAAAGTTTGCGAATTAGTTAAGTTGGATCTTAGGCTACGCGTTTTCCGAAATGGCAACTCTCTTTTGCTTCCCCCACTTCTGCCTTCCTGCGCTAACGATATTGTAACATTGGAAAGGAAAATAATCTAGAACACAAAGCCAGGAAATGGAGATAAGTATGAAGGCTCAATCTTCGTCAACCACTGAAGTCACCGCATGTCACTGTCAATTTGAATATTATGCATATGCATTTGGTATATTTTTCCAAGTCAACAAAGACTATGCAGAAAGTTAGGTGAGATGCGAAGCTGTCTAGCTTTATTATAGGCTTTCATCTCGAAATGTGCCTGCGAACAAGTTGCTTTTGTTACAACAGAAGCTAAGTTGGTGTCAGAATATTTCTTCATGGAGTGGCCTCTTGTGAAAGCCTTACTGTGGGCTTTAGCTGTATTTCTTCAGATTCAAGAGCACAGGGGGTGCTTTGAGGAAGAGAGGGTCGCCCTGCTGGAACTAAAGGCATTTCTGAAGTCGAATACCCCGGCAGACTACAACCTTCCCTTGTGGAGTGAGGACGTAAAGAGTGACTGCTGTGGTTGGGAGCGGGTCAAGTGCAACTCCACCACCGGTCGAGCAATCGAGCTGTCCCTTGGCCAAACAATGGAATATGCGTATTCCTATTTTTATCCCGACTACAATGGTTTAAAATATGAGGAGCGTTGGTTGCTAAATGTCTCCCTGTTCGTGCCATTCACGGAGCTAAGAAGTCTTGATTTGTCTTGCAATCAAATTGGCGGTTGCCTGCCAAATGAAGGTATGTTATGAGCTCATACTTTCCTTTCAAATAAACTCCCTCCTAAAACAAAAGAATAAAAAATAAAAAAAATTGAAGGAAAAAAACTAGAAGGATCATATTGCATACTTTTAATGTCTTTATTCCTTCTAATGTGCACTAAAGTGGAAAAAGCTACGAAGAAATAGTAGTTTCATTACAATTAGTAATTCAAAACCGGAATTAGATTCTACTTACTTTCAGATTTTTATTTATTTATCTTATTATGAATATTATCATGTCATGATAGATAAACTTAATATGGTACTAATTAGCAAGTGGATGATCCATAATATATCAGATAGTCCAAATGAGATTAATAATGCCTCTTTTATTTTTAGTTTTTGGAATATAATGTCTCCTTTACCTTTCTAATCAAATAAAAAGAATACTAAAAAAGAAATATTTAAAATGTTCACATTTAATTTTCTATTGAATATTTCTATTGCGAGGAAGCTTATCTTTGAAATATTCACAAATGCAAAGGGAAACGCAATATCATAGTATCATGTATGAAGACTTTTTCTCATTGCATACATAGCCAAAAAAAATTAATAATCATTCAATTTTATAAACTTAATCTATTAAGTGCTAACATGTTTTTAGAGTAAATATTTTTCATTCACCTAATAAACCTTTTTATTTTTATCTTTTGCAGGATTTGAAAAGCTATCAAACTTAAACAATTTGAAAATGTTAAGCCTTGGATATAACTACCTTGATGACAATAATATTTTACAATCTTTGGTTGAAGTGACATCGTTAGAGACTTTGAATATTACAGTTAATCGTTTGGATGGACACTTCCCTACTCAAGGTAGTTTCGTTTATCTCATATGTGATGAGAGATTTTCTAATTTTCTAATTTGATAACTTTCATTGAACTTAGTTCCTAGTAAATTTGAATTTCTTTTTAATTGGGATTTTGGTTTAATCATATTGAGAAATTTGAACAAATTGGGCATAATTTGAGATCATAACAATAGTTTGTTACCAATAAAAGTCAAATAGAGAGACTTAAATATTCTCTTTTGATGTTCAATTAAGTCATAGTCAACCTAAGGGCTTTGACAACCTAAGGCTAAAAAAGAATTAATAGCTAATAAATTTTTGAAATCTTACAAAGATTTATTACTCATGTAAGATCTTCCTAAAGGGTATCATACTATTCTTTGTTTGAAAGGAAATATTAACTTATCATCAATTGAAGAATCTTCTATATCAATCACGTAATTTTCCTTAAAGCCAAGATCTTTGACTTATTTTGCTTATTAATGTATATAAAAGCGAGTTTTTTTTTTTTTTTGAAAAAAACTTTAGTTCACCTACCAATTATAGTTTTTAAATTGATAATTTTTTAAACAAATATAATGTTCTTCCCTCTTTATTTATGATCACATTTGAAGTAACCTTTTACAACTTATTAGTTCATTTCATTACCATCTCTAAGTGAACTTTTATTCCCAAACCAATAAATGTTGATGGTTATGGTATGAAAACCATTACTAGCATTTTGCATCTCAATTACACTAAATTCTTAAAGTAATGATATCATGTGCTCCAAAGTTTGAACTATTCATCTTTGTCTAGCTAATTGCAAGATATTGTTTTTGTTCAATATAAAAGTATTTTTATAATTCTCGTCCCTTTTTATAACAAATTTATTATAGGTTCCAAAAGCTTGTCAAGATTGAAAAATCTAGAGAAGCTTGATCTCAGTTACAACAAATTCAACAATAGTATCATAGAGTCACTAAGTTTAGCCAAATCAATCAAGAATTTGAATCTTGCTGGAAATATGATGAATGGATCTCTTCCAGCTCAAGGCATGTTGATCCTTTTTTCTTATTATTAAATATTCATTCAATTTCAATCACATATTTTATACTATATTTTATTTTTTTTGTAGAATTGTCAAATTTAGAGAACTTGAAGATATTAGATTTAAGTTCCAATTTGCTCAATGGAGTCTCAATTGTGCAACTAATTATTACTTATGTTATATAAACAAGAAACTAGTAGCTAATTAGAAATGTAAAAGATAACTACAAAATGGACATTTAGAGTAAGTTTATAACTTTTCCCTCTCTCTCTCTCTCTCTCTCTCTCCCTCTTTATTTTGAACATTTATGTCTTGCTTTTTTTTTATTATTTCCAAAGATATTCACCTTATTTTAAATTGGAATTTAATTTATTTATTTTAACTAAACAATGTTATATGTTACTCATCTTCATAGAACATTGTGCTATTCTATGTTTGAAAAACAAACATTAACTTATCTTTAATTGAAGAGTCTTTGATATCAATCACCTTATTCTCTTAAAAGCTAATATCTTTCACTTATTTTGCTTATTAATTCATATAGAAGCTAAAAACATTTCTTGAAAAGAAATTACAATTCATCTTCCAATTATAGTTTTTAAATTGATAATTTTTTAAACAAATATAATGTTCTTCCCTCTTTATTTATGATCACATTTGAAGTAACCTTTTACAACTTATTAGTTAATTGCATTACCATCTCTAAGTGTATTTTTATTCCCTAACCAATAAATGTTGATGGTTATGGAATGAAAACCATTACTAGCATTTTGCATCTCAATTACACTAAATTCTTAAAGTAATGATATCATGTGCTCCAAAGTTTGAACTATTAATCTTTGTCTAGCTAATTGAAAGATATTGTTTTTGTTCAATATACAAGTATTTTTATAATTGTCTTCCCATTTTCTAACAAATTTATTATAGGTTCCAAAAGCTTGTCAAGATTGAAAAGCTAGAGAAGCTTGATCTCAGTCAGAACAAATTCAACACTAGCATCATAGAGTCACTAAGTTTAGCCAAATCAATCAAGAATTTGAATCTTGCTGGAAATATGATGAATGGATCCCTTCCGGCTCAAGGCATGTTGATCCTTTCTTTTTTATTAAATATTCATTCAATTTCAATCACATATTTTATACTATATTTTATTTGTTTGTAGAATTGTCAAATTTAGAGAACTTGAAGATATTAGATTTAAGTTCCAATTTGCTCAATGGAGTCTCAATTGTGCATGATAATGTGCTTGCAACTAATTATTACTTATGTTATATAAACAAGGAAACTAGTAGCTAATTAGAAATGTAAAAGATAACTACAAAATGGACATTTAGAGTAAGTTTATAACTTTTCCCTCCCTCCCTCTCTCTCTCTCTCTCTCTCTCTTTCTATCTCTCTCTATTTTGATCATTTATGTCTTGCTTTTTTTATTATTATTTCAAAAGATATTCATCTTTGGCATTTAATTTATTTATTTTTGACTAAACAATGTTGTATGTTATTCATTTTCATAGAACATTGTGCTATTCTATGTTTGAAAACAAGCATTAACTTATCTTTAATTGAAGAGTCTTTGATATCAATCACCTTATTCTCTTAAAAGCTAATATCTTTCACTTATTTTGCTTATTGATGCATATAGAAGCTAGAAACGTTTCTTGAAAAGAAACTACAGTTCACCTTCCAATTATAGTTTTTAAATTGATAATTTTTTAAACAAATATAATGTTCTTCCCTCTTTATTTATGATCACATTTGAAGTAACCTTTTACAACTTATTAGTTAATTGCATTACCATCTCTAAGTGTATTTTTATTCCCAAACCAATAAATGTTGATGGTTATGGAATGAAAACCATTACTAGCATTTTGCATCTCAATTACACTAAATTCTTAAAGTAATGATATCATGTGCTCCAAAGTTTGAACTATTCATCTTTGTCTAGCTAATTGAAAGATATTGTTTTTGTTCAATATACAAGTATTTTTATAATTCTCGTCCCATTTTATAACAAATTTATTATAGGGTCCAAAAACTTGTCAAGATTGAAAAATCTAAAGAAGCTTGATCTCAGTTACAACAAATTCAACACTAGCATCATAGAGTCACTAAGTTTAGCCAAATCAATCAAGAATTTGAATCTTGCTGGAAATATGATGAATGGATCCCTTCCGGCTCAAGGCATGTTGATCCTTTTTTTTTTATTAAATATTCATTCAATTTCAATCACATATTTTATACTATATTTTATTTTTTTTGTAGAATTGTCAAATTTAGAGAACTTGAAGATATTAGATTTAAGTTCCAATTTGCTCAATGGAGTCTCAATTATGCAAGGTAATGATCGTGCAACTAATTATTACTTATGTTATATAAACAAGGAAACTAGTAGCTAATTAGAAATATAAAAGATAACTACAAAATGGACATTTAGAGTAAGTTTATAACTTTTCCCTCCCTCCCTCTCTCTCTCTCTCTCTCTCTCTTTCTATCTCTCTCTATTTTGATCATTTATGTCTTGCTTTTTTTATTATTATTTCAAAAGATATTCATCTTTGGCATTTAATTTATTTATTTTTGACTAAACAATGTTGTATGTTATTCATTTTCATAGAACATTGTGCTATTCTATGTTTGAAAACAAGCATTAACTTATCTTTAATTGAAGAGTCTTTGATATCAATCACCTTATTCTCTTAAAAGCTAATATCTTTCACTTATTTTGCTTATTGATGCATATAGAAGCTAGAAACGTTTCTTGAAAAGAAACTACAGTTCACCTTCCAATTATAGTTTTTAAATTGATAATTTTTTAAACAAATATAATGTTCTTCCCTCTTTATTTATGATCACATTTGAAGTAACCTTTTACAACTTATTAGTTAATTGCATTACCATCTCTAAGCGGATCTTTCCCCAAGCCCATAAATGTTGATGCTCATGGTATGGAAACCATCACTAGCATTTTGCATTTCAATTCCACTAAATTCTAAAATTAATGGTATCATGTACTCCAAAGTTTGAACTATTCATCTTTGTCTAGCTAATTGTAAGATATTATTTTTGTTTAATATACAGGTATTTTTATAATTTTCTTCACAAATTTATTATAGGTTCCGATAGCTTGTCAAGATTGGAAAATCTAAAGAAACTCAATCTCAGTAACAATGAATTCAACACTAGCATCATAAAGTCACTAAATTCAACCAAATCTATCAAGAATCTGAATCTTGCTAGAAATTTGATGAATGGATCCATTTGTGTTTAAGGCATGTTTTTCCTTTTCATTATTTTATTAAATTTTCTTGCAATTTCAATTGCATTTTCTATATTGTATTTTATTTTTTTGTAGAATTGTCAAATTTGGAGAAATTACTCTCCCTCTCCCTCTCCCTCTCTCACACTTTTTATCTCTTTCCATGTGAAAATTAGGCCATCTTTTCTTTCCTTGTAACAAAAAAATATCACATGTTAGTTAACTTCATGAAATTAAAACTAACATTTAAAAGTGTTCATCAATTCATGCATAAAAGTTTCAATGATTTTCTTAAAGCAAAACTAGTTATGAGCTCCATTTTAAGATTTTAGGTCATTGAAGGTATTCTACTATATAAGGTGTTTTTCCCTATATCTATAATTACAAATCAACTCCCTATTTGGGACTACTTTGTTCAAATTTGGTGTGAATGACATGATAATTCTTACTAGCTAAGTACATTATGTATTTCACTTTGTCATTGGTTGTTCTTAGAGGCATATGATTTTGAGGTGAGGTTGTGCACTAATTTAACTTACACTTTTTATCCACATTAGCTATAAGAAATTATTCTTATCCAGATTCAAACAATAGCATATTTTTTTGTTTATAATTTTTGAATAAATGTATTTTAGATTTATTATCCAACATAGTTCTAAGTAAACACTTATTATTCCTTGGTATACGTGTATGTCACAATTATTTGCATAAGCATTCAACTCTTCCTTCGATGTTTATAGGTTTCTCAAAATTATTTAGTGCTTAAAGATTCAATATATATTGTATAGATTTTTCATCCTTTCAATATGTTGAAAAGTTATTTAATTTTAACTTTATCTCAATTTGATTATTTTTTACTTATTTCTAATTATAAACTAACATATTTATGTCACACTCATGAGAATGATAAATAAGATTTTACTATTACTTACTACTTTATAATTTAAAATTTTGAATATTATCTTAAAAAGAAAGTTTTTAAGGACTTCTAATTCTGAATTTTTAAATTTGTAAAGGGAATTTTACTATTTGCAGTTTCTTCTTTCCACACTTACATTATCATTGCACATTTCTTAATTTGTTGCATTAATGTTTGCAATTATGTAATTCTTTCATTAATCAAAAAGGAAAAAACCTTAACTATATATAAAAGTCAGGTTTCTTAATTTTCAAAATGAATTAAGAAAAGTTATTTTGAGATAAAAGGTGAAGTAGTCATGTTAGTGGAGAGCAAGGTCAATTTAAGTATAAACATAATAAGGCTCCAAAGCAAATATAATAGTCCTTAGTTCTAGAAATTTAAATTCTTAAATAATGGTCTAGTGAAAATGATTCTAATTCATGTTAATAATACTACTACAATAAAGTTTGGTACATATGAGATGTGATGAAGTTATCTTAGATCTTCATTTTTAAAATAATTTTTATCATAATAAAAGTTTTCCATAATATGTTATAGACCTAACTAGTCTAAGGAATCTAAAGAGAACTTGTCTTCTTGTAAAAGAATGAAGTTAATGGAGTGTTACCAATCACAAGTTAAAAAGTTCTATTATCTTATTTAAGGTTGAAATAAATTGCAAATGAGAGAGAATGTCTAATTAATCCATTGGTATTACCACTTTAATTTTTTTAACGCTATCTCTCTTCACTTATAACAGGTTTTGCTAATTTTAATAGGTTGGAGATTTTAAATTTAGATTATAATGAGCTCACTGGAAATCTTTCATCATGTATTGGGGCATTATCTTCTCTAAAGGCTATATCATTGGCTTTCAATAGCTTCAGTGGCACTTTACCCCAAGGTAAGAGTTAAAAACTGTAATTTTACATATTTAAAATTTGTGATAGTTCTAATAATTGATTAGGAATATAAAAAAATTAAAGAAATTTTTTTATTTAATTTGTAAGCCTTGGTAGCATAATAATTAGGACTTGGATTGTTAATGTTCTTCATGTTGACAGAGTTATGTGGACTTGTGAAGCTTAAAGAGTTAGATATCTCATCAAATCTCTTTAAAGGGATCCTTCCTTCATGCTTAAAAAATTTGACGTCCCTTAGATTGTTAGATATCTCACAGAATCAATTCTCGGGAAACATCTCTCTAGTTGCAATGGACATTCCAAAATCCATTATGTACATGGATTTTAGTCTCAATCATTTTGAAGGCATATTGTCATTTAGCTTATTTGGCAATCATTCTAAGCTTGAGGTGATTTGTTTTACAAATGAAAAGAATAACCTTGAGATAGAAACAGAAAGTCCAATGGGTTGGAATCCTTTGTTTCAATTAAGGGTCCTTTTACTTTGTAATTGTAATTTGAATAAGCTCACCCACAATGTTCCAAGGTTTCTTATTAACCAACACAAAGTTGAAGAAATTAATTTATCTCACAATCAATTGGAAGGAAGATTCCCTGATTGGTTGCTTGAAAAGAATACAAGGCTACAAATACTAAATATTCGAAATAATTCTTTTATAGGCAAATTTCATTTGCAAGCAATTCAAAACCTAAAACTTTCAGACATAGATGTCTCAAATAATCACTTAAATGGGAAGCTCCAAGAAAATATTGGAGAACTAAGTGCAAACCTAGAGTTTCTAAATCTTTCCCAAAATTGTCTTGAAGGTTCTATTCCATCTTCAATTACTAAGTTATGTCAATTGCAGACATTGGATTTGTCTTTCAACAAGTTTTCTGGAGAGTTACCAAAGGAATGGGATTACAATTGCGACACACTTTCTATCCTAAAATTAAGTGACAATCAATTCAATGGTACTATACCAAAATCATTGTTACAGATGAACTCAGGTTATTTAGATATTAGCAATAACAAGATGTCAGGACCATTTCCCAAATGGATGATACAAGAAGTTAAAAACTATAACTCTCTTGTCTTAAGTAACAACTCATTTGAAGGTCAAGTTCCTTGTGAACTAAGTTCAATTTCATTGATAGACCTTTCTTATAACTCACTCTCAGGATTGTTACCTCCTTGTTTAAATCTACAAAATGTGACACACCTACTTTTGCAAGGAAACAAACTTATAGGGTCACTTCCAAAATCTATTTTCACTTCATCATCTCTTTTGACATTAGACCTTAGTAGTAACAATTTCTCAGGTCACATACCTAATGAAATGGGAGTACTTTCTAACTTAAGAATACTTTTACTGAAAGGTAACCATTTTAATGGTATAATACCAGATAAGTTATGTTGGTTGAAAAATATAACCATAATGGATATCTCTGAAAACTTGCTTTTTGGGTCAATACCTGATTGCTTTCATAATATGTCCTTTGGAAAGTTAAATACTGATGATTATCAGTATAGCCTACAGGGAAGTGGTAAAATTGGAGATGTAGTTGATGTAGGGAAAACAAGCATAGATTGGTATATTCCAACTAATTGGGAAGATATGTCTTTATATGATAGTGGACAAATTAGTGTTTTGTTTGCAACAAAATATAGGTTAAACTCCTACACTGGTAGTATCCTTAATTTTATGTCTGGATTGGATTTGTCATGCAACAAATTAACAAGTAGAATTCCACCAGGATTAATGACGTTATCTTCAATCCGTGCTCTTAACTTGTCTTACAATCAATTTACAGGGTCCATTTCAGGAACATTCTCAAAATTGGTCAATCTAGAAAGTTTAGACCTTTCTCACAACAATTTAAGTGGAGAACTTCCTTCGGAGTTAACTAATATGAACTTCCTAGAAGTGTTCAGTGTGGCTTACAATAATTTATCAGGTAAAGTCCCAGAGATGAAAGCACAATTTGCTACATTCAACAGGAGTACCTATGAGGGAAATCCATTTCTTTGTGGGGAGCCATTGGAAAATAATTGCCTTATAGAAAATGAGTTGCATCCATCACTAACAAAATCTTCTCCTTCAAGCGAAGATAAATGGTATAAAGTAGATATTCAAGTCTTTCTTCCAAGTTTTTTTTGCAGCTTATATTATTTTCTTTTTAGTAGTAACTACTCTTTTTTATATAAATCCTCATTGGCAACAATGGTGCTTCAGTTTGGCTGAAGGTTTTAAGTATTAGTGCCATTATTTTGTTATTAGTATCTTAAGAAAAAAAATTAAAGCAATTGTATCATTAGATTTATTTGGTTATTGATCATACTTAACTTGGAATATATTTGATAAATAATGATTATTGCATTTTGATATGATGTAATGCTTTTATTTGTATTTTATTTTGTATTGTGGTTCTTATAAGGTATTGATGAAAATTTATCATTGCATAAAGATCTTATGTTATGGTGTGAAGCAATTTGGTTTCTTTGTACACAACAAAGATTTCCAACAAAATTCTAGCTATGCAAAAAATTTTATCCATATAATTCTTAGTATTAAAAGAAACAAGTGGATTTCCTATTGCACATATATTTATAAATGATGTTTATCTTTTAACTAAGAAATTAGTTGAATTTGTAAATTGTTAAGTACTTTGTAAGCTTCCAAGTTTTCTTCCAAGTTTTCTTCCAAGTTTTCTTCCAAGTTTTCTTCCTTTTTGTACACGTCTTAATTGAAATTGAAAAAAATTAAAAATATTTACTTGTATGGAATAGCCTTATAGCATTGAAGTATAATAGATATCCCTTGCATTTACTATGTAAATATTACAAATAATTAGAATATTGGAAGCTAATTAATCTAACTCGGAGTTCTGCAAATGTATTCATCATGAAGATTTTATATTTAACTACCAAATTAATTTTTTTTATTTTTTTACATCTGAAATTTAAGTTTGGTTGATGTATTTTTTGTATATGTTAATTGAGTGATATCATAATGTTTGACATAAAAGATGAAAGAAAAAAAAATAATTTAGAACATATCACTTACAATTTAATATGATTTTAATTTGGTTTTCATATTTTTAATTTAAATAATTAATTCTTTGCATTAAAGGATTGCGAAAAGTCAATTATCCATTGTGATAATAGGATATATTATAATATAAATGTTTAATTCTAAATTGCTAAGGTGTGAATGTGTATACTTGATTAAATATATATGTGTGAAATTGGAATAAGCTTTTTAACACTTTCCTAATTGGGGTGATAGGCAAGCACATCTTCAATTTTATATTAATAAAATATGTCTACCTAATTAAATATATGTTCCTCTATTTTGAGATGTGAATGAACTTCTTGTTTTAATAAATATGTAGACTGAGTGTAGGAGTTATTTCTATTATTTACACAATATCCAAACAAACTCACACGAAATTTCCGAATATATGTGACGAAGAGAATTACAGATGTGCAGTAAACAAAAAAGATTGTGGTCATACAACGAACGGAAAACAACAAAAGTCACCTACTACCGAAGTTTAATTTATTCAACGTCTCTCTTCCTCTGAAACCATGTGGCATTCAGAGCTTTAACACATCAATGCACGTGCCTTCAAGGCTCCCAACTAAACCAGTAGCTTCATTAGGATTTTGCTTATGAATTTCACTTCCTATTATTGAGTATTATTTGAATGAAAATATTCATTGTTGTTAAATGCTTATTTCAAGATCAGATTAAACAAGACAGTATTAGGTTTGAAAATTAACATTAAAAAGAAAAATTTACAAGAAAGGAAGGGAATATCTCGTAATACGAAAGAGAAACAAAAAGTTATGGTTGATTTAGTAAGGATTTTAGAAAAACAGATCCAGGATGTGGAACAATAGGACTGATTGGTGAACTTGAGGAAGGGATTGAGAGAAAAGGAAAATTGGGAGAAGAGAAAGTTGATTAGGTTCAAAAGACGTTCTAAAACCTTCTTTTTGGGAGACTCTGCATCAAGAAATAAGAAAGGGAAAATTTTCTGCCCGAAATGCCGGTAGAGGAGGTTTTCTGCCCGAACTGCTGGCCATCTCACGGAGGTCTTATAGCCCAACAAAAGCGACAGTTGTGATGAGCCACGGTGTTCCGATCAATGTCAAAGCTCTGATTGGCCACAAACAGCCGAATGCCAAATGGGAAAACAAAGGGTCTGCGGTTTGGCCTCCCTTTTCTCTCTTTCTCGATGTAAAAACGGTGGGTATTGCTTCTGTGACCCTTCATACGGTGCGTTTCCTCCACCAGTTTTCTTGGAGTAACGGAACTTCAGTGTCAATTTCCAAACACTACGTTTTAATCTTACTACGCTTGTGGGCCACATTTTGCTCTTCGTCTCCAGTGCATTATAGGTACGCACTCAGAATTGTAGTAAGATAATTAGCATAGTTCATCTCAGATCATGTGTCTTCTTCGAGTTGCCTCACACTTCATTTGACGTTTTTTTTGACATTTTGCATTCTAGAAATCTTTGTCATTGATATGTGTCACAAAGGAAGAAGAAAGCCAGAACTTCTGGGAATCTGTATTTCTTACTTACATAAACATGTATAGGACGGGTCCATTTATAGCCTAAGGACCAAGTTAAACATGGAAAATATACAGACATATAATGGAATATAATATTGCTCTATACATAGGAACTAGCCTAAAATAAACCCAGGACATATGGCAAGAACCTATAACTATAAGAGGAAAATATATCAACATATACGAAAGTATCTCCAACACTCCCCCTCAAGTTGGTGGTTTAGGCGGTTTGTAAACGTCAAACGCACCTAGCTTGTTTAGGAGATATGTATGTTGTCTTTGACAGAGGGCCTTAGTAAAAATGTCAGCGGGTTGTTCGGTGGTCTGTACTTCCATTATCTTGATGATGCCTTCCTCAATTTTGTCTCTTGTGAAGTGACAGTCTACTTCGATATGCTTTGTTCTTTTATGAACAATAGGGTTTGCAGCAAGCTTGAGGGTAGCGTCATTATCACAAAATAGGAGTGTAGGTCTTTTCACTCAAACTCCTAAATCCCGGAGTAGACCCCTTAACCAAATAACTTCAAAAGTTGTTTTAGCCATTGCTCAATATTCTGATTCAACAGAAGATAACGAGACAGTCGACTGTTTCTTGGTCTTCCATGATAGTAGAGAGTCCCCAATTTTGACACAAAATCCGGTCGTTGATCTTCGGCTCATCAGACAAGTGGTATAGTTAGTGTTGCAATATGCTATCATCTCCATGTTGCAGTTTCTGGACAAGAGGAATCCCAAGCCTGGACAACCCTTCAAGTACTTCACTACTTTGAGGGCTGCATTCATATAAGACTGTTTTGGATTGTGCATAAATTGACTAAGGATTTGAACTGCATAGCATATGTCAGGTCTTGTCATCGTGAGATAAATGAATTTTCCAACAAGTTTCTAGTAGCTGGAAGGATCCTTAAGAGGTGGATCTTTATCGAGGGGAGATATACCAACATCAAATTCAGGTGTTGTGAGATTCAAATTCTGCTCAAAAGGAATAACTACAGGTTTGCACCCAGATAGACCAACATCTGAAATGATTTCCAAAACAAAAATGTGTTGGCTGAGACATATCCCCTTGTCTGAGCGAGCAATTTCGATACCAAGGTAGTACTTGGGTGCACCAAGATCCTTAATGCGGAATGTGGAATGTAGGTATTGCTTGAGTCGTTCCACAGCAGGAACATCGTTCCCCATAATCAAAATCTCGTCAACATAGATCAAGAGGAAAATAGAGGAAGTACCTTTGCACCAAGTGAAGAGAGCATAATCATGGCGAGACCGTCGAAAGTTGGCAGAAAGAAAGGCAGCAGTAAACTTTGTGTACCACTGGCGAAAGACTTGTTTGAGGCCATAAAGGGATTTGCGGAGACGACACACTAGAGACTTCCCCTGTCTGCATAATCCCGGAGGAAGATCCATGTAAATCTCCTTAACCAAGTCGCCATAAAGAAAGGCGTTATGGACATCCATCTGGTGAAGAGACCAATCACGAAAGGCAGCAACAGCAAGGAAAGAACGAATAGTACCCTCTTTAGCAATAGGAGAAAAGGTGTCTTGATAATCAAAGCCTTCCTTCTGAGTATAGCCCTTGGCCACTAAACAGGCTTTATAACGTTCAACGGAACCATCTGCCTTGTGTTTGATCTTGAAAATCCATTTGCAACCAATGGGTCGCCGATAAAGGGGGCGAGCCACGAGATCCCATGTCTGATTCTCAGCAAGGGCACGCAACTCATCAGGCATAGCCTGTTGCCATTTGGGATCCTTGGCCGCCTCTTGATACGAGGAGGGCTTCACTTCATTAGAGATCTTACTGATGCAGCAAAAATGTGCAGAAGAAAGGTGGGCAAAACTAACAAAGGAGGACATAGGGTAATGGGTAGCCGAGGGAAGGGTGGAGGAGCAAATATAATCTTTGGTCCAAGTAAGGGGTCGAGTAGCACGTCTAGAGCGTCGAAGAGGCACAACAAGAGGTGCACTGGGAAGGGCGGGTGACAGAAGGTTATAGGGAACAATGGCAAGGGAGTTGTCGGGGTCGAGGGTATGGGTAGAAGATGGAGGTGGGATAAGAGGGGCCAATGTAGTGGTGATGGAGGGGTCACAAGGAGGGGTGGAGATAAAGGCAGGGATGGGGGGTAAGGGGGCCAGAGGTGCAGGGGGGTCATAGGGAGAGGAGGTGGTGCCAGGCTAGGAGAGCCTATAAGAAGTAATGGAATGGGGGGTTCAGCATCGTCGGCCAAGAAAATCTGGGAGCCAATGGGGGCTTCAGGAGGAGCATCTGAGGATGGTAAAGACTGAAAAGGAAAAATATTCTCATGAAAAACCACATCTCGACTAATGAAAAACCGGTTGGTGGAGATGTCATAAACTTGATAACCCTTCTATAAAGGAGGGTAGCCCCATGAACACACACCGAGTGGCACGTGGACCCAGCTTGTCCCGAGGGCCAACAGTAGTAGTGAAGCATAAGCAGCCAAAGACACGAAGATGCCTAATGTCAGGGGGCTTACCAAATAATAGTTCAAAGGGAGTCTTTCTATCAAGAACTCTAGAAGGCATGCGATTAATTAAAAAAGGCAGCAGTGACCACACAATCGCCCCAAAAATTTTTAGGAATAAAGGCTTGGTGTTTAAGGGCGTGGGCAATTTCAAGGAGGTGATGATGTTTACGCTTAACAACCCTATTTTGTTGGGGGGTGTAGGTGCAAGAACTTTCATGAAGGATGCCATGAGAAGAGAAAAAAGAGGAACAAGCAAGGGTAAAGAAGTCTCGGGCGTTATTGGTGCGAACACATTGGACTGAAGTATGGAATTGTGTTTGAATAAGGGAGAAAAAATGAGTGAGATGAGACAAAACTTGGGATTTGACTTGCATGAGGAAAACCCAAGTGCCCCTAGAGAAATCATCGATTAGGGTAAGAAAAAAATGGGAGCCATCACAATGACGAGTGTGATAGGGACCCTAGATATCAAGGTGAATAAGGGAAAAAATGGAAGGAGCTCGAGAAGAACTAAGGGGAAAAGGTACACAGGATTGTTTAGTGAGGGGACAAATAGGACATTTTGGATGAGAAAAACAAGCACTGTGACCCAAACGTTGATAAAAAGAGAATTATAATTGCTTTTATTGGCATTACAAAAAGGGCCCTAAGATGGGGAATGACAAGAAGGAAATTCAAAATTTTTCGAAAAAGAAATCCAAAAATAAAGGCCTTGAAGAACTCTACCCAAACCCATTAGTTTGCCAGTTGAATGGGCCTGAAAAAAGCAAAAGATAGAATCGCAAATAATGCGATAATTATTTGAGGCACAGACTTTGCAAACAGAAATAAGATTAAAATTAAATTCAAGCACAAAAAGGAGGACATTATGGAGGGTAATGTGGGGACAAAGCGTAACTTCACCAATTTTGGTTACAGAGGTAACGTTACCATTGGGAAGACGAACGGATGTGGATGAATGAGTGGAATGGATTTTTGAAAAAAAATTTGGATCATAAATTATGTGGTCACTAGCGCCCGAATCAATAATCCATGTATTGGAAGAAATAAAGGTCATGAGGTAGAAAGATGTACTTGTGAAACTGGTGAGTTTATCGGGAATGCCCTGCTGATTAAAAACTTGCATAATTTGCTTAAGTTGGAATTCCGTGAGAAGTTGATCAATTTTGTTGCCTAAGGTGGTGGAGACTTGATTAGAGGAAATATCCTTATCAGAGTGGTCTCGGTCCACAAGCGTTCCATGCAATTTCCAGCACTAGGCCTTAGAATGATTGGGCCTACGGTAGTATTCACAAACGACGTTGTTTGAGCACGATTTGGGCTTGTTTTGACCGCGCGCATGGTTACAAGGCCCATGTGAGCGGAAGCCGTTGGATGAGCACATAACGGGAGCTGACATGGCGGCTGGAGAGGCGTCAGATGGAGGCACGCCTAGGAAGAAAGATAGGTTGTCAGATCTAGGTTTTAGATCTGGGCCGCCCAAACCAAGAATGAAGGGCCAAGGGTCACTCTCAAGGTGACCTAATCGAGCCGCATGGGTAGACCAACCGCCACCGGGGGAGCGAGTAGCGATCGCTCTCTGTGAAGCTATTGCGCAGCCTAAGAGAATGACAGAATCTCCTACACAGAGATATTCTGTCGAAGCCAACCGATGATTTTCTTCCTGGATGGCAAGGTGGAAGACGCAGCAGAGCGACGGCGGCAGTTCCATGGTAAGTACCTGCAAACGAAAAGGTGAGTATGTTTCGTTGAGTATAAGGAGAAATTGGGTGATCCGATCTTGCTCTTGGATGGAACGATATTGCTGTAGAACAGCTTCCGGTCCCTCAAGGCGTTCGTCGACGCTATCCAATTCGTTGCAAATGGCGGCGAATCGGTTGAAACAAACAACCATAGAAAGGTTGCCCTGTTTCAGATCTGCAAGGGTTTGGTGGAGCTGAAATCGCTTAACGCGATTAGCTTTGCTGTACATCTCTGTGATGTTCTCCCAGAGAGTATGAGCGTCCTTCATGGGTGGCAGAACGGTAGTGATGTCTAGTGCGATGCAATTTCCGAGCCAAGTGTGAACGAGTTGCGAGCATTTTTGCCACTGTTTCGCAAGGCACTCGTTGGTCAGAACGAGGACGGTGCCGTCAAGGAAACCGTCTTTGTCCTTCGTGACGAGCACACGACGGATCTTGTGAGCCCAAACCGAGAAATTGTCGGCGCCGGTGAGCGGCTAAGTGATAAGCTGAAGTTCTGATCCATCGGATGTCACTGTGTAAAGGGCGTCATCGGGTTCTGGGCGACCGTAATTGAAGGCGGAAGGAGGGAAATTGCCCGGGTAGAGGATCAGGTAGGGATCCGACCCATGGGAACCCAAAAAATTGGGGAAAGGACCCGGATAGGCAGCTGGGTAGGGATCCAACCCGGAAACTGCCTGAACAGAGTTGGAACCTGCCGGACCTGAAGCAGCGACCTCTGGACCCAACCCAGAGAGGGGTGGGCCAGACATGGGTAGAAGGTCGGAGTAGTACCAACCGGGACTTGGGCTTCCCCTAATTGGGACAAACTTGGAGGGGGCCGAAGTTGGTGGGTTGGGCTACCCCAAGAACAATGGTTCGGGCTGGGCAGCTGAAGGAAGGGCCAAATAAGGTGGCAACAAAACGGGCCAACCAGAGGGAGGGCCCGAATAAGGGAGCCATGAGAGGGGCTGAATTGGAACAGAGGCACCTAGTGTAGGCCAAGTTTGTCCAGGTGAGCCCAAATATGGTGGCTGAGGGACGGTATTCTGTGTGGTGGGAGAAACCGGCTGGTAGGTGATGTCCTTAATAACGGGAGCATCCAAATCGAAACTAGGAGTAGAATTGGCCATGAAAAAAAAAGGTAAGGGAAAAGGTGATTTGTGTTTGGGTTTGGTGTATATAAAAAACTAATTCTTGCGCTGGAGTGCTAACGTTTTTTTGCAAGTAGGAGGCTGTAAAAAAAGAAGCAAGAAAAAAACCGAAGAAGAACAAAGGAACAGAAGCTAAAAACTAGGATAGACAATGGCTCGTGATACCATGTCACAAAGGAAGAAGAAAGCCAGAACTTCTGGGAATTTGTATTTCTTACTTACATGAACATGTACAGGACGGGTCCATTTATAGCCTAAGGACCAAGTTAGACATGGAAAATATACAGACATATAATGGAATATAATATTGCTCTATACATAGGAACTAGCCTAAAATAAACCCAGGACATATGGCAAGAATCTATAACTATAAGAGGAAAATATATCAACATATACGGAAGTATCTCCAACAATATGGTTTCTTTAAAAAATATTAGATATAATTATTATTTATTTATATGTTGATCTTAAATTATCTTTAAATTCTTCCAAGTTTGTCAATTAAGCTAATAAAGTTTATATTTGTTACAAGCCAAAATCATAAATTAAATTGATTAAAACAAATACTGAAATAGAACAAGATCATTATCACAAAGAGAATTTTGGACTTTTTAACATCATATGAGATGTTACAAACATGTATTTACGAGATGTTTAAAATTTGGATATATTTCAAAAAAATTAATATTTTATTGATCTTTATTTGCTTTTTTTACATGTTTTCTTCCATAAATGAGAAAGAACACTAATTTTTATATGTTAAAAAGGAAAAGATTAGATATCAAGTAAATAAAAACTAATCAAAATGTTTATATCTTAAATATGAGTGGAAATTATAATATATATATTTTAACTGTAATTTGTGCAAGTCACAACGATTTGAAAATCAAAAGAACCAGATGGAAAAAAGAAAACTTATGTTAAATGAAATAATTTTGGCAGTGATGTTTTTGTACAATTTTGTATACAAGGTTTATGAGCCAAATGTATGAAAAAAGAGAAGAAGCTGTATAAAAGGGAAAGAAACGAAAAACTTGGGCTACAACCTCTAATGGGTCTTGATGGACCTCTGTACAGTAGGCCTACAAGCAGAGAAGATCACACATCATTTTCAAGGCTCTCCATCCCCATTTATTTTGTAGATTTTTAAGACAAGTAAAAAAGCGGAGTGGAGTATTGTCCCTATCAAATTAGAAATAAAGCCTCCAATCCATATCGGTCGTGGGCCGTCACCAATGTTCATCCTTTGTCGACATTTTCGCTCTTCCCAACCATGGGAGGCAAGTTTCTTTGATTCTTCCCAAATTTCGTTGTGAGACGGTAGCTTCCTTTCTTGTGATTACCCATAATTCTTCTTTCCTTTTCTTGCTTTCTAGAGTCTCCCATTTGATTTTACTCCGCCTCCTTTCTCTGAAAAGTGTAGCTTGTCTTAGATATCTTCCCCCTTTGCCCTCTTCTGTTTCCATTCCTGTTGATTTTGTGATTTGGGTTTTCTCCGGCAGTGGTCGTGATTCAGGGAAGAGCCTTCCTTCTCGTTGAGCCGGAATTTAGTGGACCGCGTCACACGGCTTGTTTCTTACAGTGGGTCATCACTTCACTCTTGTATTATTATTGGACTGATGTAATTGGACTGGGTATCTCTCCTGGGCTTTGACTGCGCTTCATTTTTTCCGATTTAAGTACCTTTAAACAACAATTTCTGAATAGCATTTATCACAAAATACGAAATATCTTTTTAGAATATTTGCCGAGTAGGTAATTACATTTTCATATTAATTGTAACATGTATTTAAAAATTGAATAATTTTTTTAGATACTTTTTATATAATGAACTCCTAGTCATCTTAAAAATTATTATAGTCCTTAACTCAACAAATTCTACATTTACGTTGTGACTAATGTAGACCCATAAAAGGTCCATTAATTTATGTTGAGATGTGCAGTTGTCTAGCTTTTATATGGGGCCTTCAGCTTGAAGTGTGACAATTAACAAGCTGGAGTCATTTTTATATTGAGCAAGTACCCCTTTGAGAAGAAAACTGCATTTCAATCTAAGTTCAATTTCAAAATTTATGAATCCTCAAAGGAAACAATCAACTCATGATCAAGGATACCTTCAAGTATCCCTGGCAAGAGTTTATCACCTGTGTCAAGATTGTCAAACGAACAGTAACCAATAAGGGTGAAGGAAGCCTATTTTATGCTTGCCAACGTGTTTCTGGAAAGAAAGATGAGATAGGGGACAAGGACAGTGGTTCTAGCTACTTGTATTTTTCGTTTAATACATCAATGAAGATAGAAAATGATGCAATGGCAACTAAGAGAAGTGTACGGATTTCAAGAACAACACGTTATGGGGGAGAATGAGAAATCTTTTTTTTAAAGAAACATGGTTAACAAGTTTCCATGGGCATGATATGAACAGGACGTAGACAGGTTTATAAAGTTGCTTGTACTCCTGGAACGAGTGAGAAATAGAGTAGAAATCTGGTATTGCAGCCCACTTCTACGTGTTACTGTAGTTTCTCAAGAAAATTTCAAGGATTTTTCTCAGAGTTGATTTTTCTTGTGCCGTTATTATGTTTTTTGTTGGTTAGAATACCCGGCCAACAAAAAAATCATCTGGTTGCTTATGCTTATATGTCTCATCGTGGATACTTCCTGGTCGGCTATAACAATTTTCAATTCAGAAGCAAATTATAGATATCTCAACAAAAGATTACTGAAGAAAATGTTTTAGCAACTAAGAGAAATATTATGAGTCGATGAACAACACATTAAGGGCAAAAATGTTGTCCTTTATCTGCTTCAAAAAGCTACGGCTAGTTTGCAACAAGCCCAATTAGCATTGTACAAAGGTGCTTTGTCTAAAGTTTTCTATGTTTATGAGTAAAAGAGTATATGAATGTGTTTGTTTTGCTAGAACAGTTCATAGAAGGGGAAACAAATTCTAATTTTGCAACTCCCACCTCCCTTTGTTTTTTTCTTTTTTTCTCATTTTTGTCAAGAAAGTTGGAAGAATTTTTCTTGTTTCATTGGTGATGATTTGCTCTAAATTGATATAGATACTGTTGCAACATTATAGTATTTTCTCTTCTTTTGAAATGAGTAATTGTAACCAAATCAAGAAATAAATCTATCTCACTTTTAATATTAAAATATGCTCATTTGCTTCTATACTTCAATTTTTTTATTAATACAATTTACCGTTTCACCAACCAAAAAAAAAAAAAAAAATTCTATCTCACTCCATTACGACACTTCTAAAGAATGCTTTGGTCATCATTTTTTTTTTCATATCTTGTTTGTAATTTAAAGGCAAATAGAAAGTCTTAATCAATTATAAAAGCAAAAGCATAAGAGATAAGGGGAATCCTCCTAGCTTAATGATAAGCCTACCCTTAACGGACAAGTCCAACCTCAATTCACCCCCCTCCCCCTTCCCCGTGTGCATATGTGCATTCAAAGTATGGGTTTTCATTTTTCTACAAGTCTTTCATGCATGGTAATATTCCACAATTAGGCATCGGAATCTTCCTTGAGATATCATTACAATATGATTTCAAGATGAGTATGATTTGACAATCAAAATTGATGCACGTCATTGCCAAATTGAGACAAAGCAACCTATCCATATCATAGTAGAAATTAATGCACTAATGCATTGAAAATCATATCTCTTGTCTAATGCATGTGAATGTGGAAATACTTTTCTAAGTCAACAGAAATCATGCAAAGAAAGTTAGGACCCTAACATTACGTTGCAATTAATGTGGACCCATTAAATGTGGATTCACTGAAGCATCAGACAAAACTTGACTTGGAATGGCTGACTGATGCGAATCTTATGGTGGGCTTGAGCGAGCTCGGGTTAAGAAAATATGTACTCCCGCATCACCGGCTGACCTGGACAAAACTTGTTATGAGTAAGTTTAGTTGAAAGTATGGTTAATAATTTAATGACATTGGTTCTCAATTTATGCATTTTCCAAAAGGGCAATCCTCTTTTGTAGTGTGCCTACCAATTATAATTTTTTGTTAATTTGTTATTAGGTGACCATTGGTGGTTGATAATTGGATGATGGTTTTTAGTTAGGCTTTCATCAAGCGCAAATTTTCTTTTGTAATTGAATAAACTCTTTTCTTCCGTATTTACTTTCTACACGTATTAAAAACTATTTTTCTTGACTACTAAAAGTTGAAAAGTTAATTATACATTATCCTCAAAATTCACATAGTTATGAATAAGAAAACAAATTTTTGAACTCATGAATTAATTCTTCAACGATTAGTGGTTCTCTAAAATAATAATAATAAAGGAAAGGAAAAACGGTTTTGTCCACTCTTTGATTTAGAATGAAAAGAGAAAAGAAAAAGACTTTGTATTAATCTTAACATAGTTGGGAAGACAAGAGTCAGTGTTCTTCACTAGGCAGATGGAAGAACAGTACGAACCCTAGGCAGAGAGTATTTTGGACAATACGTGTTTTGCTTGAAATTGCTTAATTAGAGTTTACAATACAGCTTAATTTTATAGGCAAAACTTAAATCTATACGAGAATGAAATGTTCTCTTAGAATTAACTATAAATCTATTCCAATTTGTGAATGTTTGGATGAACAGGAGGTTTTCGAATTTGGGAAAAATTCGTGTTAGGTAGAATCGTCTTCTTCCCTTTCTGATTGGCGCTGCATTTACTTGGTGTTTTCCAATAGTTTGTTACCAATAGAAGCCAAATGTAGAGATTTAAATGTTCTCTTTTGATGTGCAATTAAGTCATAGTAAACCCAAGTGCTTCTAACAACCTAAGGCTAGAAGAGATAGAGAGAGATAAAATTAATTTTGCACTTCCAGCTGGTAAGACAACAAGAGATGAAGAGAAATAGAATTAAGTTTGAAATTTTGAGTAGATTGATAACACTTTATAATTGTCTTATACATTTTGAAATCTTATGAAGATTTTTTACTCATGTGAGATCTTTCTAAAGGATATCATACTATTCTTTGTTTAAAAAGATATAGTACTTATCTTTAATTGAAGAATCTTTTATGTCAATCACATTATTTTCTTTAAACCCAAGATCTTTAACTTAGTTGCCACTTAATGCATACACAAACTAAAATTTTTCTTCAAAAGAAACCATATTTTGCCTTTGATTACAGGTTTTTAAATTGCTAATTTTTTTAACAAATATAATCTTCTTCCTTCTTTATTTATGATCACATTTGAAGTACTTTTATAAGACTTATTAGTTCATTTCATTACCATCTCTAAGTGAACTTTTATCGCCAAGCCAATAAATGTTGATGGTTGTAGTATGAAAACCATTACTAGCATTTTGCATTTCAATTCCACTAAATTCTTAAATTAATGGTATCATGTTTTCCAAAGTTTGAACTATTCATCTTTGTCTAACTAATTGCAAGATATTATTTTTGTTCAATATACAAGTATTTTTATAATTGTCTTCACATGTTCCAACAAATTTATTATAGGTTCCAAATGCTTGTCAAGATTGGAAAATTTAAAGATGCTAGATCTCAGTTATAACAAATTGAACACTAGTATCATAGAGTTACTAAGTTTAGTGAAATCTATCAAGAATCTGAATCTTGCTAGAAATTCGATGAATGGATCTCTCTTGGCTCAAGGCATGTTGATCCTTTTCATTATTTTATTAAATATTCATGCAATTTCAATCACATTTTTTATATTGTACTTATTTTTTTTGTAGATTTGTCAAATTTGAAAAACTTGCAGATATTAGATTCAAGTGAGAATTTTCTCAATGGATTCTCAATGGATTCTCAATTGTGCAAGGTAATATGCTTGCAACTAATTTTTACTTATGTTATATAAACAAGGAAATTAGCAATTAATTAGCAATGTAAAAGATAACTACAAAGTGGTCATTGGGGATAAGTTTTGAACTTTCCCTTCTCTTTACTTTGGACAGTTATGTCTTGTTTTTTATTTCCTGATTATTTCAAAAGATATTCACATTTGTTTTAAATTGGCATTTAATTTATTTAGTTTTAACTAAATAATGCTATATGTTACTTATCTCCATGGAATATCATGTTATTCTATGTTTGAAAACAAACATTAACTTATCTTTAATTGAAGATTCTTCAATATCAATCACCTTATTCTCTTAAAAGCTAAGATCTTTGACTGATTTTGCCTATTAATGCATATAAAAGCTAATTTTTTCTTGAAAAGAAACTATAGTTCAGCTTCAAATTATAGTTTTCAAATTGATAATTTTTTTTAACAAGTATAATCTTCTTCCCTATTTATTTATGATCACATTTGTAGTTTTCTTAAGACTTATTAGTTCATTTCATTACCATCTCTAAGTGTACTTTTATTGCCAAGCCAATAAATGTTGATGGTTATAGTATGAAAACCATTACTAGCATTTTGCATTTCAATTCCACTAAATTCTTAAATTAATGGTATCATGTTTTCCAAAATTTGAACTATTCATCTTTTTCTAACTAATTGCAAGATATTATTTTTGTTCAATATACAAGTATTTTTATAATTGTCTTCACATGTTCCAACAAATTTATTATAGGTTCCAAATGCTTGTCAAGATTGGAAAATTTAGAGATGCTGGATCTTAATCATAACGAATTCAACACTAGCATCATAGAGTTACTAAGTTCAGTGAAATCTATCAAGAATCTGAATCTTGCTAAAATTTGATGAATGGATCTCTCGCTCAAGGCATGTTAATCCTTTTCATTATTTTATTAAATATTCATGCAATTTTAATCACATTTTTTATATTGTACTTTATTTCTTTCATAGAATTTTCAAATTTGAAGAACTTGCAGATATTAGATTTAAGTGAGAATTTTCTCAATGGATTCTCAATTGTGCAAGGTAATATGCTTGCAACTAATTATTACTTATGTTATATAAACAAGTAAATTAGTAGTTAATTAGCAATGTTAAAGATAACTACAAAATGGTCATTGAGGATAAGTTTAGAACTTTCCCTTCTCTCTACTTTGAACATTTATATCATTGTTTTTCTTATTATTCAAAAATATTCACCTTTGTTTTCAATTGGCATTTAATTTATTTACTTTTAACTAAACAATGTTATATGTTACTCATCTCCATGGAATATCATGTTATTCTATGCTTGAAAATAAACATTAACTTATTTTAATTGAAGACTCTTGGATGCCAATCACCTTATTCTCTTAAAAGCTAAGATCTTTGACTTATTTTGCTTAGTAGTGCATTTAAAAGCTAATTTTTTTTTTGAAAAGAAACTATAGTTCACCTTCCAATTATAGTTTTTAAATTGATGACTTTTTTAACAAATATAATCTTCTTCCCTATTTATTTATGATCACATTTGAAGTTACTTTTTGAGACTAATTAGTTCATTTCATTACCATTTCTAAGTGGACTTTTTCCCCAACCTAATAAATGTTGATGGTTATGGTATGAAAACCATTACTAGCACCTTGCATTTCAATTCCATTATATTCTTAAATTAATGATATCATATTCTTCAAAGCTTGAACTATTCTTCTTTGTCTAGCTGATTGCAAGTATTTTTATAATTGTTTACACATTTCCTACAAAGTTATTATAGATTTCAAAAGCTTTTCAAGATTGGAAAATCTAGAGACACTCAATATTAGTTATAACGAATTCAAGAATAGCATCATAGAGTCACTAAGTTCAGCCAAATTTATCCAAAATTTGAATCTTGTTGGAAATTTGATGAATAGAACCCTTTTGGCTCAAGGCATGTTGATTCTTTTTGTTATCTTATTAAATATTTATGCAATTTCCATCACATTTTTATATTGTATTTTTTTTTTTGTAAAATTTTCAAATTTGGAGAAATTTCTTTCTCTTTCTCTCTCTCTCTCTCTGTGAACAATTAGATCATGCTTTTTTTTCCTTATTTTAAAAGATATTCACCTTTATTTTAATTAGCATTGAATTTATTTTTAACTAAAAAATATCATATGTTAGTCACCTTTAGGGAATTAAAAACTAACATTTGAAAATGTTCATCAATTCATGTATAAAATATAAAAGATTTTCTTAAAGCAAAACTTGTTATAAACTCAAGTTTTAGATTTTAGGTCATTGAATGTATTCTGCTATATAAGATGTTTTTCCCTATATCTATAATTATCAAATCAACTCCCTATTTAGGAATACTTTCTTCAATGAATTTGATGCTAATGACATGACAATTCTTACAAGCTTAATACATTATGCATTTCACTTTCTCACTGGTTGATCTTAAAGGCATATGATTTGGAAGTAAGGCTTTACATTGTTTTTTTTTTATAATTTTTGAATAAATCTATTTTAGATTTATTATCCAATGCATTTCTAAGGCATGAGCATTCAACTGTTCCTTGAAGCTAAAAACATTTCTTGAAAAGAAACTATAGTTCACCTTCCAATTATAGTTTTTAAATTGATAATTTTTTTAACAAATATAATCTTCTTCCCTTTTTATTTATGACCATATTTGAAGCTACTTTTTAAGACTAATTAGTTCATTTCATTACCATTTCTAAGAAAACTTTTCCCTAAGCCAATAAATGTTGATGGTTATGGTATGAAAACCATTACTAGCATTTTGCATTTCAATTCCACTAAATTCTTAAATTAATGATATCATGTGCTCCAAGGTTTGAATTATTCATTTTTCTCTAGCTAATTGCAAGATATTATTTTTCTTTAATTATACAAGTTTTTTTTATAATTGTCCTCACATTTTCCAACAAATTTATTACAGGTTCCAAAAGCTTGTCAAGATTGAAAAATCTAGAAAAACTTAATGTTAGTTACAACAATTTGAACACTAGCATTATAGAGTCACTAAGTTTAGCCAAATCTATTAAGCATCTAAATCTTGCTGGAAATATAATGAGTGGATCCATTTCATCTCAAGGCATGTTGATCCTTTTTTTATTTTATTAAATATTCATTCAATTTCAATCAAATTTTTTTACACTATATTTATTTATTTATTTATTGTAGAATTGTCGAATTGTCGAATTGTCGAATTTAGAGAACTTGAAGATATTAGATTTAAGTTTCAATTTGCTCAATGGATGCTCAATTGTGCAAGGTAATGTCCTTGCAACTAATTATTACTTATATTATATAAACAAGGAAACTAATAGCTAATTAGAAATGTAAACGATAACTACAAAATGGTCATGAAGGGTAAGTTTATAACTCTCCTCTCTCTCTCTCTCTCTCTCTCTCGCTATGTTGAACATTTATGTCTTCCTTTTTTATTATTATTTGCAAAGATATTCACGTTTATTTTAAATTGGCATTTAATTTATTTATTTTAACTAAACAATGTTATATGTTACTCATCTTTATAGAACATTGTGCTATTCTATGTTTGAAAACAAACATTAACTTATCTTTCATCGAAGAGTCTTTGATATCAATCACCTTATTCTCTTAAGAGTTAATATCTTTGACTTATTTTAATTATTAATGCATATAGAAGCTAAAAAATATTTCTTGAAAAGAAACTATAGTTCGCCTTCCAATTATAGTTTTTAAATTGATAATTTTTTTAACAAATATAATCTTCCTCCCTATTTATTTATAACCATATTTGAAGCTACTTTTTAAGACTAATTAGTTCATTTCATTACCATTTCTAAGCAAACTTTTCCCTAAGCCAATAAATGTTGATGGTTATGGTATGAAAACCATTACTAGCATTTTGCATTTCAATTCCACTAAATTCTTAAATTAATGATATCATGTGCTCCAAAGTTTGAGCTATTCATCTTTGTCTAGCTAATTGCAAGATATTATTTTTGTTCAATTATACAAGTATTTTTATAATTGTCTTCACATTTTCTAACAAAATTATTTTAGGTTCCAAAAGCTTGTCAAGATTGGAAAATCTAGAGAAACTCAATCTCAGTTACAACAATTTCAACACTAGCATCATAGAGTCACTAAGTTCAGCCAAATCTATTAAGAATCTGAATCTTGCTGGAAATTTGATGAATGGATCCCTTTGTGTTCAAGGCATGTTTTTCCTTTTCATTATTTTATTAAATTTTCTTGCAATTTTAGTCATATTTTCTATATTGTATTTTATTTTTTTTTTGTGGAATTTTCAAATTTGGAGAAATTACTCTCCCTTTCCCTCTTTCTCACTATCTATCTCTCTTCGTGTGGAAATTAGGTCATCTTTTCTTTCCTTGTTTCAAAAGATATTCACTTTTATTTTAATTAGCATTGAATTTCCTTTTAACAAAAAAATATCACATGTTAGTTAACTTCATGGAATTAAAAACTAACATCTAAAAGTGTTCATCAATTCATGCATAAGAGTTTCAATGATTTTTTTAAAACAAAACTAGTTATGAGCTCCACTTCAAGATTTTAGGTCATTGAAGGTATTCTACTATATAGGGTGTTTTTTCCTATATCTATCATTATCAAATCAACTCCCTATTTGAAAATACTTTGTTCCATGAATTTGGTGAGAATGACATGATAATTCTTACTAGCTAAGTACATCATGCATTTCACTTTGCCATTGGTGATGTGATGTCCCATATTGAAAGCATGAGGATGGCTCATTGAGCTTATAAGTGATGAGATTTCTCCTAATACCTTAAAGTTTTTGGATGAGCCCTTCACTCTAATATTATCCAACATATTTCTAAGTAAACACTTATTATGCTTTTGTATACGTTGTATGTCACAATTATTTGCATGACTATTCAACTCTTCTTTCAATGTTTATAGGTTTCTCAAAATTATTTAGTGCTTAAAGATTCAATATATATAGTATAGACATTTCATCCTTTCAATATGTTGAAAAGTTATATAATTTTTAACTTTACCTCAATTTAATTTTTTTTTACTTATTTCTAATTATAAACTAATATATTTATGTGACATTCATGAGAATGATAACTAAGATTTTACTATCATTTACTACATTATAATTTAAAATTTTGAATATTATCTTAAAAAGAAATCAAGGACTTCTAATTATGAATTTTTAAATTTGTAAATGGAATTGTATTAGTTGCAGTTTCTTCTTTCCACACTTACATTATCATTGCACATTTCTTAATTTGTTGCATTAATGTTTGCAATTTCGCAATTCTTTCATTAATCAAAAAGAAAAAAACCTTAACTATATATAAACATCAGGTTTCTTAATTTTCAAAGTAAATTAAGGAAGAATTATTTTGAGATAAAAGGTGAAGTAGTCATGGTAGTTGAGAGTAAGATCAATTTAAGTATAAACATAATAAGGCTCCAAAGCAAATATAATAGTCCTTAGTTCTAGAAATTAAAATTCTTACATAATGGTCAAGTGAAAATGATTTCAATTCATGTTAATAATACCACTACAATAGAGTTTGGTCCATATGAGACATGATAAAGTTATTATAGATCTTCATTTTAAAATAATTTTTATCATAATAAAAATTTTCCTTAATATGTTATAAAGCTAACTAGCCTAAGGAGAGTAAGATAACTTGTCTTGTAAAAGAATGAAGTTAATGGACTATTACCAATCACAAGTAAAAATGTTTTATCATCTAATTTAAGGTTGAAATAAATTACAAATAAGAGAGAATTTCTAATTAATCCATTAATATTACCACTTTAATATTTTTTTTTAACATTATCTCTTCTCAGTTATAATAGGTTTGGCTAATTTTAATAGGTTGGAGATTTTAAATTTAGAATCTAATGAGCTCACTGGAAATCTTTCATCATGTATTGGGCCATTATCTTCTCTAAAGTCTATAATATTGGCTTTCAATAGCTTTAGTGGCACTTTACCTCGAGGTAAGAGTCAATAACTATACTTTTACATATTTGAAATTTGTGATAGTTCTAATAATTGATTAGGAATATAAAAAAATTAAAGAAAAGTTTTGATTTTATTTGTTAGCCTTGGAAGCACAACAACTAAGACTTAGATTGCTAATGTTATTCATCTTGACAGAGTTATGTGTACTTGTGAAACTTGAAGAGTTAGATATCTCATTAAATCTCTTTGAAGGGATCCTTCCTTCATGCCTAACAAATTTGACATCCCTTAGATTGTTAGATATCTCATGGAATCAGTTCTCAAGAAACATCTCTCTAGTTGCAATGGACATTCCAAAATCCATTATGTACATGGATTTTAGTCTTAATCATTTTGAAGGCATATTCTTATTCAGCTTATTTAGCAATCATTCTAAGCTTGAGGTAATTTGCTTTGCAAATGAAAAGAATAGCCTTGAGATAGAAACAGAAAGTATGATGGGTTAGAGTCCTTTGTTTCAATTAAGGGTCCTTTTACTTCTTAATTGTAATTTGAACTAGCTCACCTGCAATGTTCCAAGGTTTCTTGTTAACCAACACAAAGTTGAAGAAATTGATTTATCTCACAAACAATTGGAAGGAAGATTCCCTGATTGGTTGCTTGAAAAGAATACAACATTGAAAATAATAAATATTCAAAATAATTCTTTCATAGGGAAATTTCATTTGCAAGTAGTTCAAAACCTAAAACTTAGAGGAATAGATGTCTCAAACAATCACTTAGATGGGAAGCTTCAAGAAAATATTGGAGAACTAAGTGCAGCCCTAGAATATCTAAATCTTTCCCAAAATTGTTTTGAGGGTTCTATTCCATCTTCAATTACTAAGTTATGTCAATTGGAAATATTGGATTTGCCTTTCAACAATTTTTCTAGAGAGTTACCAAAGGAATGGGATCACAATTGCAACACACTTTCTTTCCTAAAATTAAGTGACAATCAATTCATTGGTACTATACCAAAATCATTGTTACAGATTAACTCAAGTTATTTAGATATTAGCAACAACAAGATGTTAGGACCACTTCCCAAATGGATGATACAAGAAGTTGTAAGCTCTAACTCTCTTGTCTTAAGTAACAACTCATTTGAAAGTCAAGTTCCTTGTGAACTAGGTTCAATTTCATTGGTAGACCTTTCTTATAACTCACTCTCAGGATTATTACCTCCTTGTTTATATCTACAAAATGTGACACACCTACTTTTGCGAGGAAACAAACTTAGAGGATCACTTCCAAAATCTATTTTCAATTCATCATCTCTTTTGACATTAGACCTTAGTGATAACAATTTCTTTGGTCACATACCTAATGAAATGGGAGCACTTTCTAACTTAATAATACTTTTATTAAAGGGAAAAAAATTTAGTGGTTTAATCCCAAATAAGTTGTGTTGGTTGAAATATATAAGCATAATGGATATCTTTGAAAACTTGTTTTCTGGGTCAATACCTAATTGCTTTCACAACATGTCCTTTGGAAAGTTAAGTATTGATCATTATCGGTATGGAGTAAATGAATTCAACAACTATGGACATGTAGTTGCCCTAAGCAAAACAATTATAGGTTGGTCTATCCCAAGTAGTTTGGAAGATACGTTTTTGTTGGATAGTGGACGAATAGGTGTTGTGTTTGCAACAAAACACAGATTAAACTCCTACACTAGCAGTATCCTTAATTTTATGTCTGGATTAGACTTGTTACATAACAAACTAACAAGTAGAATTCCACTAGGACTAATGAAGTTATCTTCAATTCATGCACTAAACTTGTCTTACAATCAATTAATAGGGTCCATTTCAAAAACATTCTCAAATTTGGTAAACTTGGAAAGTTTAGACCTTTCTCACAACAATTTGAATAGAGAACTTCCTTTGGAGTTAACAAATATGAACTTCCTAGAAGTGTTTAGTGTGGCTTACAATAATTTATCTGGTAGAGTCCCAGAGATGAAAGCATAATTTGGTACATTCAACAAGAGTACCTATGAGGGAAATCCATTTCTTTGTGGAGAGCCATAAAAAAATAATTACCTTATAGAAAATGAGTTGCATCCATCACAACAAAATCTTCTCCTTCAAATGAAGATAAATGGTATAAAGTAGAGATTCAAGTCTTTTTTCCAAGTTTTTCTATAGCTTATATTATTTTCTTTTTAGCAATAACTATTCTTTTTTATATAAATCCTCATTGGCAACAATGGTGCTTTAATTTGGCTGAGGGTTTTTAAGTATTAGTGCTATTATTTTGTTGTCAATATCTTAAGAAAACAATTAAAGCAATTGTATCATTAGATAAATAATGATTATTGCACTCTAATATGGTGTAATGCTTTTACTTGTATTTTATTTTGCATTGTAGTTCTTTTAAAGTGTTGATGAAAATTTATTATTGCATAATCAACTTATGTCATGGTGTGAAGCAATTTGGTTTTTTTGTACACAATGAAGATTTCCAATAAATTCTAGCTATGCAAAAAATTGTATTAACATAATCCTTAGTATTAGAAGAAACAAATGGGATTTCCCATTGTTTGCAAAGCAAGAACTATAGGAATTATAATTATACCTACATGGACAAATATTCAAGTCTTAATCCTCATTTGATCACTACTTAAAGCAATTGGAGAGAAGAATAAAGGCATAATTCAAACATTTTATTTTTGGGCATTACATGTTTGCAATGCAAAAGAGGAATTATAAGAGAAAATCAAATTATATAGGTGAAATGCTTGTTTTCATATGCGGTACTTGTATGAAAATCCAAAAACCAAGAAATAAGAAACCTCAAACCATTGCATGTGAATGAAAGAAAATGCTTAATGAAGGGACATTGAAACAAAGATTAGGAAAAAAAAAGAGAAGTCTATATACATCATTTTAAATTGACATATCATGACAACACTTTACATTTTAGAGTTATTAAAATACTGAATAAGTGAATTAAAAAATTAAGACAATTTTAGACTTATAGAAAGTATTTGAATTTTTTTCTTGCAATTGCACATATATGTATAAATGATGTTTATCTTATAACCAAGAAATTAGTTTAGTTTGCAAATTGTTAAGTACTTTGTAAGCTTCCAAGTTTTCTTCCAAGTTTTCTTCTTTTTTGTACATGACTTAATTGAAATTGAAACAAATTAAAAATATTTACTTGTATGGAATAGCCTTACAACATTGAATTATAATAGATATCCCCTGTATTTTCTATGTAAATATTATAAAGAGTTAGAATATTGGAAGCTAATTAATCTAGGTTCGAGTTCCGCAAATATATTCATCATGAAAGTTTTATATTTAACTACCAAAATTAATGTTTCTTTTTTAATTTTTGCACATATGAAATTTAAGGTTGGTTGATATATTTTTCGTATATGTTAATTGAGTGATATTATAATGTTTGACATAAAATATGAAAGAAAGAAAATAATAATTTACAGCATATCACTTACAATTGAACATGATTTTAATTTGGTTTTCAGATTTTTAATTTAAATAATTAATTCATTGCATTTAAGGATTTCAAAAAGTCAATTATCTTATCAACTTTTCTTATATAAGAAACTATTCTTAACAAACTAAATAATTTCCACTAGCAATATTCTTTTGTTACTTAGTAAAAATTAGCACATTGCCACATGCAAACTACAAAGAACAATGCTTTATAAGTTCAAGCTTCCTTTAGAATTCAAAGGGGGTTATTTTTGAAAAATTTTAAAAGAAGGAAACAAGAGATACCCACAAGTGACATTATAAGACTCATAAATCGTAACTTACTGACAATTTTTCTCATTTCTGCCATGAGTATGTAAAAGAATAAGATACTACATTATTTTTTATTATTAATGAGGAAACATGTGAGTGGAAGTAAATATTTTGTTGAATGTTTAAAGATTTCTTAAGTAATGTGTAAATAAATGTAAAGAAAAGAAGGGAGATGAGTTTCTTAGTATTTGGTTAGTCTTGAGGTTAAGGTTAGTATTTTTAACTAACAAAATTCTTTACTATGATTTTTTTTCTTTTTTATACATACACATCTATGCACGCACCGTCAAACCTCCTAATTAAAGTAGTAACTTCATTAGTATTATTTGAATGAGAATATTTGTTGTCATTAAATGCTTATTTTTAAGATCAGATTAAACAAGACAGTATTGGGTTTGAAAATTAACATTAGAAAGCAAAATTTAGAAGAAAGGAAGGGAAAATCTCAAAATATGAAACAGGAACAAAAAGTTAAGGTTGATTTAGTAAGGATATTAGAAAAACATATCCAGGATGTTGAACAATAGGACCGATTGGTGAACTTGAGGAAAGGATTGAAGGGAAAGGAAAATTGGGAGAAGAAAAAGTTGATTAGATTCAAAAGATGTTCTAAAACCTTTTTGGGAAACTGCGCATAGAGAAATGAGGGAAAATTTGAACCGAGGACAAATCCGTCAAGCATGGTGAAGATGCCGGTAGAGGAGGTTTTCCGTCAGAACTGCTGGCCATTAAACGGAGGTCTCATAACCCAACAAAAGCGACGGTTGTGACGGGCCACAGTGTTCCGATCAACGTCAAAGCTGTGGTTGGTGACAACAGCCGAATGCCGGTGCTAACTAACGTCAAAGCTACAATTGGCTACAACGTCATAACGAGGAATAGATCAATAGAGAACAAATTGCCAAAAGATTCTGGTTATCACTTCATTCTCTTCTTTATACTGCGAAAAGATTTGAAAAACTAACTATTGAGTTGCGTACAAAACGGTGCGTATTGCTTCTGTAATCCTTCCATATGGGGCATTTTCTCTACCAGTTTTCTTGCAGCAATGACCTTCAGTGTCATTTTCCAAACGCTACGTTTTATCTTTTCTATGCTTATGGGTCCATTTTGATCTTAGTTTCCAGTGCATTATATATTTATGCATTTGCAATTGAAACGCTGTGTAACGTGGGAGCATAAGAGGTATTGCGTGAGCAGGCCTAGAAATTTCTAGGCCTGGGCTAGCTCGGGTTGTCATTATTCCCGGTTCGTCCATCAAGAATAAAGCTGAATGTTAGTCCCTTATTCCTTAGAATATTCCAGAGATATTATTGTTTGTTTGTTGAATGGGTGGTTGTGAGGGAATCCACGAGAATTACTTTTGTATCCCTGACCGGTAGAGTAAGGGGCAAATTGTAAACGTGGTAATCGTGTAAAGGGATATTATCTCAATGGGCATTTGTGTATAAATATCCCCGCATCATAATGAATAAAGTAGGAGTCATTTCAACCAAAACACTTTTCAAGAAAAAGTTGCTACGAGTCAATCATAGGGAAGAAGAAGCCAACCCACAAGTGGTGGGAAAGCGACTCCTCCCTACAAGTAAATCGCCCTTTTACCCGTTCCCTTGCGTAAGACCATAAGAAAGTGTTATCAAAGCCAGTCTTCATGGCTGAGTAACGCCAGGATCGTCAAGAGGAGATGAATCAGAAGTTGAACTTATTGCTGGAGGAGTTCCAGAATATGCAAACATTGTATATGGGGCTGCATGATAAAGTAGAAGGGCTGCAAAATAACATGGTGGGAAAAGACAATCTGGATGGGAGGTCTAGAGGGAGTAGGAGCAGCAGTTCTAATTCCGTCGGTGTGTACCGTTCCTAAGCTCGGGTTGATTTTCCCCGTTTTGAAGAGGGAGACCCTACAGGTTGGATTTGTAAAGCCAACCAGTACTTCGACTGTCACCAAACTCCTAGGGCAGAGAAAGTACAGTTCGCATATTGGTATTTGGAAGGAGATGCTTTAGTTTGGTATCAACTATGGAAGGAAGAGCATGCAGGGGTAGAACTTACCTAGGAATTTTTCATTTAAGAGCTTCAAGAAAGGTATGGCCCCTCGATTTATCAAGATCACTTTGGTGAATTAGTTAAGCTTAAGCAAGAACATTCGGTGGAGGAATACCAACTCCATTTTTCTCGGCTTCTTGTGAAGTGTGGGAAACTAACTCCTGCACAACAAATTAGCTGTTTTGTTAGCGGGCTGCAGGAATCCATCAAATTGGACGTTCAAGCTAACAAGCCCATGAGTTTGTCCTCAGCCATGGGCTTGGCTAAACTTTATGAAGCTCGTTATTGTCAGCCTCATCCCAGAACAGATACTATGCCACTGGGTTGGGCTAACCCAAACTCGACTATAAATCCAGTTTTAACCTCCAACAACAAAACTCCGATGCATATACGTCGGTTGTCTCAGGCTAAAATTCTAGATAGAAGATCCCATGGTTTGTGCTTCAATTGTGATGACAGGTTTGAACTAGGCCACCGTTGTAAAAAATTATTCCTTCTAGAAGTCCTGGATGGGGAACTTTATGAGGATGAAGATTGGAAAGCACTACTTGAAAAGGTAGCAGAGGCACCTCGGATCTCTATTAATGCCCTTTATGGTGTTCCAGTTCCTTTAACCATGAAGATGATGGGAGAATGCGGCCAAAACGGAGACAAAGTTTGCTTCCTTGTGGATTCTGGCAGCACTCACAATTTTGTGAGTACCTCCATTGTAAGGAAATTGGGTCTTCTGTATCACCAAGGTGGGGGCCTTGAAGTGGCCGTGGCTAATGGACAGCGCATCAAAAGCTCTGGTATCTGTAATCAGGTGGAGATCCGATTCCCAGATCTTGTTTTTTCTACTAATATGTTTGTCTTAGATTTGGCTGGAACAGAGGCAGTATTTGGAGTTGCTTGGTTGCTTTCTTTGGGAGAGGTTGTATGGGATTTCTCTAAACTTACTATGTCCTTCCACATCAACGGGAGGAAAGTCCTTCTTCACAGTGAGCGACCATCTACACTCTCTCCTCTTAAAGAAAATCGGATAGGAAAGGAAGTGGACAAAGCGGGATTGGCTCTTTTGCTACAAATAAGGGTAGAGGGACAAGATGAGGATGAAATGATACCAAAAGTACCCTTATATCCAGACAAACGTCTAATGTGGCTTTTGGAGGCTTACCAAGGATTATTTCAAGAATCCTTGGGCCTACCACCAAAGTGGGCTTTGGACCATGGGATTCAATTAAAGGATCCAGCGTGGACTGTTAAAGGCCGACCCTACCGCTATCCATATGCTCAAAAAAATATAATTGAGCAAATGGTTCAAGAGCTATTAAAAGACGGAATTATCAGGCCAAGTGTAAGTCCCTTCTCTTCTCTTGTACTTTTGGTTAAAAAACAAGATAGCAGTTGGCGTCTTTGTGTTGATTACAAGGCCCTAAATCAGCAAACAGTGAAAAATATATTTCCCATACCCACGGTGGAGGAACTTTTGGATGAGCTTAATGGAGCCCAATACTTCACAAAATTAGACCTGAGATCAGGTTACTATCAAGTTCGAATGAAACCAGAAGATGTGGAGAAAACAGTATTCCAGACTCATAATGGACATTATGAATTTTTGGTCATGCCATTTGGCCTCTCTAATGCTCCATCAACTTTTCAAGCTATTATGAACTCGGTATTTCAAGAACAATTACGGAGGTTTGTCTTGGTATTTTTTGATGACATTTTAATTTACAGTTCCACTTGGGATGCTCACATCTCTCATGTTACTACCGTGTTTCATATTTTGGAGCAACACTAATTGTTTGTTAAAAAGAAAAAATGCTCTTTCGGTGTTCAAGAGGTACAATATTTGGGCCACATTATTAATGGAGATGGCGTATCTGTGGACCCCGAAAAAATAGAGGACATGTTAGCATGGCCACGTCCACTTAATCTTAAAGGATTGCGGGGGTTCTTGGGGCTTACAGGGTATTACCATAAATTTGTCCAAGATTACGGTAAGTTAGTTGCTCCCCTTAATTCATTGCTAAAAAAGGGGAACTTCTCCTGGACCCCAGAGGCCGAAGATGCCTTTGTTGCCTTGAAAACAACAATGACCAAGACACCGGTTCTAGCTTTACCAGACTTCAACAAAGACTTCATTCTTGAGACGGATGCTTCCGGATCAGGCGTAGGAGCAGTGCTGCTGCAAGGTAAACGTCCTATTGCATTTTTCAGTCGACAATTGCAAAGGAAAAATGCTCTACTATCAACTTTTGAAAAAGAATTTCTAGCCATTGTTATGGCTGTTCAACGTTGGAGGAGCTATCTTTTAGGCAAACATTTCATTATTCGGACTGACCATCGGAGTTTACATTACTTGTTAGATAAAAAATTATCTACTCCGTTCCAACAAAAATGGGGAGCCAAATTATTGGGTTATGACTTTCACATTGAGTATACACCCGGATCTGAAAATGTTGTGGCTGATTCCCTTTCTCGCAGAGATCTTGAGTCCTCTATTCATGCCATTTCTTGTCCTTTGCCTCTTTGGGTGGATACTATCAAGACTGAAATTCAAGAATATTCAGAATTGCGAGACTTAATGGAGAAGGTGCAGAAGGGAGAGGCTGTTAAAGGTTGGGCATGTAGAGATGGACTTTTACTCTTTAAAAATCGGATTTATCTAAAAGATAGCTCGGAGTTAATCCCCACTATCATTCAAGAAATGCATGCCAAATCCCATGAAGGAATGCATAAAACGTGTAATAGAATCCGGTGGGTCTTTTATTGGAATAAGCTGGAGCAAAAAGTGAGGGAGTGGGTTCGTGCTTGTCCTGTATGTCAAGCCAATAAATGGGAGAATACCCATCCTTCTAGATTACTTCACCCATTACCCATTCTGACAGATACATGGACAGATCTCTCCATGGATTTTGTAGAGGGGCTTCCGTTGAACAAAGGAAAAATTTCCATTTTCGTTGTTGTTGATCGGCTCTCCAAAATGGCTCACTTTATGGCCATAAGTCACCCTTATTCCGCAGCATCCATTGCCAAGATATTCTTTGAAAATGTCCTTAAGCTGTATGGTTTGCCTCAAACGGTAGTCTGTGATCGAGATAAGGTGTTCACTAGTAATTTTTGGAAGGAGCTCTTTCAACTTCAAGGAACTCGGTTCAATTTCTCTACTGCATACCATCCTCAATCAGATGGTCAAACTAAAATAGTTAACAGATCACTGGAGATGTACCACCGCTGTTTTGCATGGGATCAATGTAAAGATTGGCTTCGCTGGTTATCCTGGGCTGAATATTGTTACAACACCAGCAAACATAACTCGACCGGACTGACCCCGTATGAACTAGTATATGGGAAACCACCTCCCTCTCTCCTCAATTACGTTTGGGGTTCCGCAAAAGTTGCAGCAGTTGATAAAGAGTTACGTGAAAGGGACGCGATGATCTTAAGGGTTCGTCAGCGTCTTCAAGAAAGCCGGCAACGGATGAAGATGAACTTTGACAAGAACAGAAAGGAAACGGAATTCACGGTGGGAGAATTTGTGTATTTATGACTTCAGCCTTACCAGCATCCTTCGGTTACTATGAGGAGGAATCTCAAACTTGCTCCCCGCTTTTATGGGCCTTTTGAAATCTTGCAGCACTTAAGACCGATGGCGTATAAGTTACGTTTGCCCCCATCCTCACACATTCACTCCACCTTTCATGTTTCCTTCCTAAAAAAGTGCGTGGGGCAACATGATGTAGTGCAACCCTCATTGCCGGTTTCCATGGAAGACTCTAATCAGATCTTTCCAACACCTCAAGCAATCTTGGAACAACGTGTCAGCCATAAAAAAGTTGAAGTCCTGGTGCACTGGGCGGGTTTATCTCCAACGGATGCTACTTGGGAGTTGCTAGATGAGATACGTCTCCGCTTTCCAAAGCTGGACCTTGGGGACAAGGTCCCTTTCGAGGGGACGGCACTGTAACATGGGAGCAGAAAAGGGATTGCGTGAGCAGGCCTAGACATTTCTAGGCCTGGGCTAGCTCGGGTTGTCATTATTCCCGGTTCGTCCATCAAGAATAAAGCTGAACGTTAGTCCCTTATTCCTTAGAATATTCTAGAGATATTATTGTTTGTTTGTTGAATGGGTGGTTGTGAGGGAATCCACGAGAATTACTTTTGTATCCTTGACCGGTAGAGTAAGGGGCAAATTGTAAGCATGGGAATCGTGTAAAGGGATATTATCTCAATGGGCATTTGTGTATAAATATCCCCGCATCATAATGAATAAAGTAGGAGTCATTTCAACCAAAACACTTTTCAAGAAAAAGTTGCTACGAGTCAATCATAGGGAAGAAGAAGCCCACCCACAAGTGGTGGGAAAGCGACTCCTCCCTGCAAGTAAATCGCCCTTTTACCCGTTCCCTTGCACAAGACCATAACACGCTGCATTTCGTAAACCAGTCTCAAACCATCAGATCACATATCAACACCTGAGAGCATACAAGTTTGTTTCTTTTGACATTTTGTATATTGGAAATCTATGTCAAATATATGTTTTCTTTAAAAAAGGTCAACTATAATTATGATTTGTTTATATGCTGATATCATATTATCTTGCAATTCTTCTATGTTTTTCAATTAAGCTATGAAGGTCCATATATCTTACAAACCAAAATTATAAGCTAGATTAATTGAAACAAATATTGAAATAGAACAAGTTCAATATCACAAGGGGACCTTAAGATTGTGATTTACTTCAGATTGCTTAACATTTCTATTGACTTCTGTTCACTTTTTTTTGCACATTTTCTTTCACAAATGAGAAAGAATGCTAATTTCTATATATTGAAGAGGAAACGATGAGATATCAAACAAATAAAGACCAATCAAGATGTTTATACCTTAAATATGAGTTGAAATTATAATACATATATTTAAGCTATAATTTGCACAAGCCACTACAATTTGAACAAAAAAAGAACATAATGGACAAAAGAAAACATATGTATACAATTTTGTATACAAGGTTTGTCAGCTAAATGTACAAAAAAGAAGCTGTATGAAAGGGAAAGAAACAAAAAAAACTTGGGCTACAATCTCTAATTATGGGCCTCTGTAAAGTGGGCCTATAACCAAATAAGGTCGAGCATCATTTTTCACACAATCCATCCCCATATATTTTGTAGATTTTTAGACAAGTACAAAATCCGAGTGGAGGGTTGTTCCTAATAGTAGTTACATCTCTTCTACTATTTCTTTAGCGCAACATAAGAGAAGTGCACTCTCTTAATTCTTTTTTTTTTCAATCTATTGGTTCAAAGGGATTTTTATTTTTACGGTTTTTTGGTTCAAAGGGATTGATCTTTATTCTTAAACAAATAAAAAATATTTTCTACCAAAATACAAGATCCAAATACAGTAACTATGAATTTTCTTCACAACACATGATTGAAAAACAGAAACTAATGTGGTTGCTGGTTTCTGCAGTAAATTCCCAACAGAAAACAGAAGAGTGGAAGCAATTCAAGAAATCAATCAAGCCAAACAAAATCACTGTAAACCACAATAAATCACACTATGCTTTCTTTTCTCCGTATCTTCCCCTTACTCCAATCTTCATCCTCTGTAGGCATTTTTGCTCTTCCCAACCGCTGGAGCCAAGCTTCTTTTATTCTTTCCAATTTCGTTGTGAGATAGTGTCTTCCTTTATTATGATTACCCATAATTCTAAGATATTTGTTTTTTATGGGATACTTGTAAGAAAACCCAAAAACTAAGAAAGAAAAGCTTCAAATTATTGCGTTTGAAAGAAACAAAAATTCCGAATGAAAGGGAAATTATAATAAAGATTAGAAAGAAAGAAAATTACATATAGATCATTTTTTTAGTTTATTAATTGTAGCCTTAGCAAAGATATCATGACAACTTATTACATTTTAAAGTTATTAAAATATTGAATAAACAAATAAAAAAATTGAGACTTTTTTAGACTTATAAAAAGTATGAGAATTAAAAATATTTGAATTTTTTTTCCAGAAATTGCATATAGACGAATAAATATTTTTTATATTTTAACTAAGAAATTAATTGATTTTGCAAATTAATTAATTTGCCGTCCGAGCTACCTATCACCTCACGGAGGTCTCATGTTACAGGCTTCCCAGAAGCCCACATGACGAGCCCACGAGCCTTGGGAGTGGCCCAATGTATTTAATCTGTTGTTTTGTTCTATTACTTTTGTATGTGTGTGCATTATGGGCCTGTGCTGTGAAGCCCAACTCGCAGGAAATCTCCAATTCTGTAGGGATTGTTAAAAGACAATCTCCAATCCTAACTGAAGCCGCAGGTTTTCTCTATCCCTCTTATATTTGCAAAGGAAAAATTTTATCAAACTGTAATGAACAGTAATCTCACATGTTCCTGTGAGTCGTAAACTTGGAAGAGAACAAGCCAATCTTAGTAATTGTAAACAGAAACTTATGGAACAAACACCTCAAGAAAGGAGAAAGTCTGGTCTCAATTATAGGGCCTTGTCTTTATGCGTCAAAGACAACCACGCGGCGCTATTTTTTCGTGGTGTGCATTTCAACAATTTTCTGAATATTTTGTTAGTTAAATATGTAGCGATAGGCTTCTTCTCTTTGTCAAAAAGGAAAATATGCGTATTGGCATATGCATGATGCAACATTGTGTAACAATAAGCAGAGAGTTTTTCTATTGAGCATTTAGCTTAATTAAAAATAATTATTATTTAAAATTTTTTTATTTTTAAGTTCGACATTGAAGTATATAAGTTTAAATATATGCGTATAATTCTTTAAAAAAAATATTTTCTCTTGATAACAAAGAGAAAATGGATAAGAAACTCAACCAAAAAAATAATACAAAAACACAACTAGTGTCAAAGTAGAAGGTAAAAGTTAAGGACTTTAAATAATAGTATTATAAGTATCTACAAGATGCATATAGATAACTTAATAATATTTTAATTTGGTATCTAATTATCTTTTTTCAATAAAAGAATAAATACTTGAGTAGATGTTAACAATATAATAAGCAAAGCCCTATTTTATTAATTTAGATATGGATTTAAATTCCTCCTTAACACTTTTATATACTCTAAAAACTCAAGTCCACATGATAAACAATACCACATAATAACCTAGAATTGCATTGAGAGATTGTATTGATAATATGATAGACAAAAAATTACACATTTTACATGGGCTTATTTGATATCAAAACTTAAGACGTCTCATGATTTCTTCCTAAGAACCGATTATATGACAGGCAGTAAGCCTCTTATCATTTTTTTTTTTTTTTAAGAAAAAAAGTATATCAATCAAATCATGTCTGCCATGAATCTGAACCCTAAAATTAGATGGAGATCTTTTTTTTTTTTTTTTTTTGATGAATATGTGAGTTTATTCATCGAAGAATAAAAATAATACATGAGCTTAGGGGCATACCCCAGCATTACAATTCACCTAGGAAAAGATAGAATTTGGAATTCTCCAACTATGGCTCAACAAAACATTTGCTTGGGAGAGTTTAAAGTTTCTAAATAAGGAAGCTCTTCCACGGACTACTCTCCTGATTTTAGCTAACAACATTGGAATATCAATAGACTTATTCTGAAAACGTCTACGATTACGTTCTAACCATATACAATAAAGACAAGCTAAGAAAGAAAGCTTGAGAAGCTTTGCGGCTAAATCCTTTCCCTTAGTTGCTTTAATCATCCATTGCAATTCAGATTCCCAATCGAAGATGACCTTGCGAATGCCTTGTTGAGCTAAAATACTTTTCCAAACCTGGTTAGTCCAAGTGCACTGAAAGAACAAGTAGGACTTATTTTCATATTGAGAGCCACAAAAATCACAATGCAAGTCAATTGAGGGAAGCCAATGAGAAACCACTGCAGCCGTAGGTAGTTTGTCTCTACATATGAGCCAACCAATGAAGTTATGTTTGCTAATTCCTCCTGACCATATCAAATTATACCATTCAACCTCAGAGCTCACTTGACGTAATTCCCTGTACGTTTCCTTACAACAATAAGAAGGTTTGGATAATGTAGAAAATCAGACGGAGATCGATATGCAGAAAAGTGAACAGCTGTCCAAGGAAATGATGGGCACTAATGGCACCCAAATTATTGAGAAGCGGTAATACGGAGGCACTGGCCTTCCTCCGTCCGAGATTTACCTACCATAGCTTCCCCACTGTTGAAATGATCCACTCTTTCCATCTTTCCTCTTTCCTTTAGCAATTCCACTAATCCATACGCCATCCTTCAAAGCTACGTCAAAATGAGGAAACAGAGGGCCTGCATTTTTGTCTTCCTTTTCTCTCTTTCTTGATTTGTTTTGCGCGAAAGGGGTGGGTACAAAACGGTGCGTATTGCTTCTGTAACCCTTCCATGTAGTGCGTTTTGTCAACCTTTTTTCTTGCAGTAATGGACCTTCGTTGTCAATTTCTAAACTCTACGTTCTATCTTTTCTACGCTCGTGGTTTCTATGTCAAGATAAAGAAACAAAATACAGCCCTCCGCGGGGCCAATGTAGCTTTAGAGCTTGGTAGTTTGCCCCTATAGTGTATGAATTCGATTGTACTATTTTCATGGTTCAGACTCTGGGTATATAAATGGTGTTATTTCCATTAATAATCTTGTTAATGAAAGACCTATTCTTTTGATCTAAAATGGAGCATATTTATCATCTTGAATACATGCGCTCTTAATTGATAAGATAAATTGGCTTGTATAAGTTGTAGCATCATTGTTGGTTATAGCATTTTATTTAAGACATTCTATGATGTGTACGGTAAGATGCACAATGTGATTTATAGGATTTATTGTAGCTATGATTTGGTTTACTAAATATCATAGTGTACATAAGATTTTTCAAAGTCACATACTTATAAGCAACTTGAGAAATTTTTAAGTCAAAAAACTAACATTTTGTCCTTATCACTAATTTTAATTCTAGCAAAATTCAAGCATATATAACAATTCTTTCTCTCCTCATGAATAACAGATATGGACAAATATTTTTATAGTAATTTCAAACTGAATCTTAAGATTAAAGAAGAAAAAAGGCATAGTTTCAATATGTTATATAAGAAGCCTATATCCATCTCAGGGCCTTGGGTTTCTTTTCATTCTGATGGCATTACTCATTAAGTTGAGAGACCGAGGATCGATCAAAATGGCTTCGGGCTTTCTCCTTATAGACTATGCCCAAATCTGAAAGGGCGGAAGAAGTTGCAGAATAAGACTGTAAGATCTAGACGCTATTAATCTTTGACAGAAGCCCATTAGAAGTCAGCAAACAAACCCAGCGTTCTATGTGCAGTTCTTGATTTAACCACCTTCAAATAACAATTTCTCAATAGCAATTATCAATAAAAATATGAAGCGTATTTTTATAACATTTCTGAGTAAGTGATCACATGTTTACATTAATTGTATACAACTCAACAATATCTTTTGATATTTTTTAGATAATGAGCTCTTAATCATATTAAAATACTTTTGGACTATTTAATTTTTCTCTCATCAAAACATTATTATAATCCTTAACTCAACATGTTCAAGACTTAATTTTCATTTGAACATAACTTAAAGCAATTTGGGAGAAGAGGAAATAGGCAATGAAGACATTCTTTAGTATAAATGATGTTTGCAGTACCGAAAAGGAAGGAGTAAAGATTGAAAACGATATATACAAGTAAGGATGCTTATCTATGCATGCGATGCTAGTAAGAAACAATCCAACAAAAATTAAGAATTTGAACCTGTTTAGTCGCATGGTACTCCAACATGAGATCTTTTGTTTTACATATTGTGTTAGGTGCTAACAAGCATAAACTAGGCACACAATCCAAGTTTAAACTCATAATAAGTGATTTTAATTAAAAAAATAAATAAATAAAGCACGAGGTATAAAATTGAATGAAATAAAAGTTGAACAAAAGGGAAATGATATACTTAGAATAAAATGAATTTTTCTATGTTTATGATAAGAAATTGCTATAAATAATTGTATAAATATTTGAAATAACCATAGTTAGTATTCGACTAAAGGTTATAGATTTTTGTTGCTTAAAGTTTTCTACCTTTACGGTAAGCAACTAGTGTAAGCAAGAATATAAATGAGATTTGTCTAGTTAGAAAATTGTCAAAAAGAGAAAATGCTCTATATTATAGTTAAAACAACTCTTATTTATTTATTCTATTAAGAAAGTTGGAGGAATTTTTTTTTTCTATCAAAGATAATAAACTTTGTATTGGTATAGACATTGTTTAGACATTGAAATATTTTCACTTCTTTTAAAATAAAAATAGTTATAAAACCACACCAAGAAATTTCTAAAAAATGCTTTGAATTTTTTCTATTTTCTTTTTGTCCGCTTTATTCTTTTCGAGACAAGCGAAAAAGTCTTAGTTAAAGGAAAATAAAGGTATAAGAGATAAGTCTATTCGTTTCATGTTAATATGAAAATAGAGTTCTCACTGTTGAACTCTAGTGTCCATGATACATGCATCTAAAGTATGAATTTTCATTTTTCTACAAGTCTTTTCCCCCATTTTACAAGCATAGTAATCTTTACTGAGTTATGAAAACCACTCATATCATTTATCTTTAATTTCAAGTAGAAACTCTTTTCCAAGTCAATAAAGTCATGCAGAAAAAGTTAGGATCTCAGCATTTATTAATGTGGACCCATTAAAGGTGCTTTAATTTATCCTGAGAAAGAAAGTTGCATTTCAATCTAGTGTCATAAGAGTTGATTTTTCTTGTTCCGCTATTATGTTTTTTGTTTGTTGGAATATCCGGCCAGCAAAAATGATCTTTTGCTTGCGCTTATACATCTCATTGTGGATGCTTCTCTATGGGCTATAACCAGAGGAACCGAAAATTTTCAGTTCGGAAGCAAATAGAAGACATCTTAACAAAAGCTTACTGAAGAAAAAGTTTCAGCAACTAAGAGAAATATTATGAGTTGATCAATAACACATTAAGGGCAAAAATGTTATCCTTCATCTGCTTCAAAAAGTTGCAGCAAGTTTGCAACAAGCACAGTTAGCATTCTACGAAAGTGTTTGGTTGAAGTTTTCTATGGTTAAGATCAACAACTAGTGTGTAAACAAGTATATAGATCTGCTTTTCTTATTGGAATAGTAGAAAGCAGAAACAAATTCTAATTTTGAAGGTCCCACCTTTTTTTTCTCAAGAAAGTTGGGAAGAATTTTTCTTGTTTCACTGGAGATGATTTGCTTTAAATTAGCATAGATATTGTCTTGACATTTTAATATTTTTTCTTGTATTTGAAATGAGTAATTGTAACCAAACTAGAAAATAAATCTATCTCACTTCACTATAATACTTCTAAAGAATGTTTTAAATTCATCTCCTTTCTTTTTCATCTTCTTTACAATTTAAAAGCAAGTAGGAAAGTGTTAATCAATTACAAAAGTAAGGACATAAGAGATTTAGTTTATGTCAATGTACAAAAAGTCTTTAGAAACCAATGATACACGGATTCAAAGTATGGGTTTTCATTTTTCCACAAGTCTTTAACACGTTGTCATTTTCCATAACTAAGCGTCGGAACCTTCCTTGAGACATCATTTACAATATCATTTCAAGATCAGTATGAGTTGGCAGTCAAAATCAATGCACGCCAAATTGAAACAAAGCAACCGAGCCATATTAAAGTAGAAATTAACGCATCAAAGCATTTGATAATGATATCTCTTGCCTAGTGCATGTGAATGTGGAAATACTTTTATAAGTCAACAGAAGTCATGCAAAGAAAGTTAGAACCCCAACATCACGTTGCACTTATGTGGACCCGTTAGAGGTGGATTCACTGACTTGGAATGGTCGGACGACTTGGAGAAAACTTGTTAAGAGTAAGTTTCGTAGTAAGTATGCAAATTGGAAGGTAATAATTTAATGACACTGTTCTCAATTTATGTGTTTTCCAAAAGGACAAACCTCTTTCATGCTGTGCCTACCAACTCCACTAGCACTATATCGATAGTGGTCCAACACTGTAATGTTTAAAACATGGAATCGGGAAATGTAGATATGTATGAAGTCTTAGTCCTTGTTAATCACCAAAGTCAAGGTGTGTCATTATCAAATTGGAAATAAGGACTAATGTTTCAAGCATTATGCATGATATATTTTCAAATTGTGGAACGGGGTGGATTTGGAATTTAATGAATAAGAACATAAAGTTAAAGGAGAAGAGATTAGGAAGGAAATATAGTCACTGGACCATATCGAAACAGAAATTAAGGCATACATCCATCAATTAATGCTTTCCACCGTGCATACATCCATCAATTAATGCGAGTTGATCGGACTGTCGGGAGTGGCTCAGAAACTTTAAACTGAAGCGGTATGTATCAACAAGAAAAATCTTCAAACAGGGATGAGATTGCTCCAGCGTCCCTGCCTTTGTCAGTCCGGAGATTGCTGGGAATTTAGGAGTCACGATCTCTCAGAAACTTTCCACCGTGTTTCAAGCTGGACCACAATATGGATCACCGGACAAGGCTTCTGAACCACTTGCCATCTTCTTTTTCTTTCCTTCTTGAGAATGGCCCCAGTGGAAGTTTCCGTTAACACGATCCACGCTTACCGCCTCTCGTCGGCCGGAACTTAGAAGCCGGGTAAATACGAGTCGAGTTGGCGTAAATATTGTTTTCACATCCGAGAACATGTTAGGAACCGAAAAAAAAAAAAATCATACGTTTGAAAAGAATAAGTTTGTTGATCGACACCTGGTAAACAAATATGGTGGACCACGGTCCAAAATATTTATTCCGACTGATCGAGTCTGTCACAGCCAACACACGCACCTAACTCACTAAGTTAGCTGGTTAAGCAGCAGTCATTTTGTGTTTCATCTTCAAGAAACCCAGAGTTCAGTATGCCTATGTGGTACCCATTGTCACTCAAATAAGTTTTCAATTGTCTGACAGACGAAAAAAACCATCAAACCAATTGATTTGTCTGATTCTCTGCAACATTATTTTAGTTTCTTCCTTTACTTTCTTTAACAACTGGTTCAGGTGGGATTTAGCAGTTAGGTTTTTCACACAAACATAACCAGCTGCCTTACATTTTAAAAGAGCAATGGTGTCCTTCACTGGGCAGCATCTTTACTGCTTTTTAAAATTGGTGGAAAATGTTGTTGTTTTCTTATCCAGGTGTTGCTCTCGATGTGCTCTCTTGGTGAATCCAGAACCGAACGATTTCCATCCTGATACCAAAGAAATTGGCCTCTCGTAAAAACTTGCTCTGGGCGTTTGTTGTATTTCTTCATATTCGAGAGCATAGACGGTGCTTCGAGGAAGAAAGGATCGGTCTGCTGGAATTGAAGGCATTTCTGAAGTCCAATATGCCAGTAGAATTGAAAGACAGCCGCCAAAGCAAGAGTAATTGGAAATCATTCTATCAAGTGTTGAATCTATTGTAGCGATTCAAATTATGAATTTGTTCATAAATAGGCATTTCTGAAGTTGAGTGTAATTGAGATTTACAGAATTGGAAAAAAATAATTGTTATTAAACTGAGTAGTTGTTCATCAACATAATTCAATTTCATTTTTCTTCTTTCGGTGTCCCAATGCATATTTTTTTCAGTGTCTTACAAGTGGCATAACTTTCATGTATAATTCTCTTTTATAGGAAAAAAAAAAAAAAAAGACCCATGTCAGTCCACTTTAAAAGTCAATAAGTTAAAAAAAAAATGTAATGCTCCACTACAGAGAGGTATGATCTTTGTCCATCTCAATTTTTATTTTTATTTTATTGAATGAAGAAATATTAAGGAAAAAAACTCAGGGAGTTTTTATGTCAATTTAGAGCTATACATTTTTTATCATGCTTACCTTTTATTCTAAGTTGAAAATTTTTTATATAGCTTTAATTCTAGCACGTCAAGAAGTAACTAGGGGTCCATCTCTTAGGAATAATATATGATATTACTTTAGAACCAAAATTTGGCATAAAAGACAAACTAGAAACAAACATGAAGTCCTAGTCTTTGTTAACTAGGAAAGTCGAGGCATGTCACTATCAATTTTATAATATAGTCACCAATCCATATCCAAATAGAAATTAAGGAGTAAATCCATCAATCAGTGCTTTTCTTGAATATTATGCATATTAATGTGAAAATCATTTTCCAAGTCAACAAATGCCACGTACAAAGTCAGGTGAGATGTGAAGCTATGTAGCATTGTTACAGGGCCTTCATCTTGAAGTTTGCCTGCGAACAAGCAACCTTTGCTACAACAGAAACTAAGTTGGTGTCTGAATATTTCTCCATGGAGTGGCCTCTTGTGAAAGCCTTGCTGTGGGCTTTGGTTGTACTACTTCAGATTCAAGAGCACAGAGGGTGCTTCGAGGAAGAGAGGATCGGTCTGCTGAAACTGAAGGAATTTCTGAAATCCAGTATGCTTGCAGACGACCTCCTTCCGTCGTGGAGTGACGACGCAAAGAGTGAGTGCTGTGGTTGGGAGCGCGTCACATGCAACTCCACCACCGGTCGAGCAATCGTGCTGTCCCTCAGCCATATAAATCCTTTTCTGTATGATGATAAAGGTCACTGGTTGCTAAACGTTTCCCTGTTCATGCCTTTCACGAAGCTAAGAAGTCTTGATTTATCTCTCAACGCAATTGGTGGTTGCTTGCCAAATGAAGGTATGTTCGGAGCTCATACTTTACTTTCAAATACCGAACACTAAGGAAAAAAGGAAAAACAATTGAAGACAAAAACGAGACGGATCATATCACGTGCCTTTTAATGCTTTTAGTCTTTCTCTTGCCCAAAAGAGAGGAATTAAAAGATCTCCTTGAGACCTTTCGTTATCTTTGATGATCAAATTAAGTACTTTAAAGGAGGTTGGATTAATGGTATTACCGATGCTAATTTACATTAGAGGCAAAGAAGCTACAAAGACTAATTTATTGACGATTAGTGATTCTAAACCAGAACTAACTTGGCCTTCAGTTTCATATTTTTATTCGTTTATGTAATTTTGTATATTATAGCATATTGATGAATACATTCAACAAAGTAGTAACATGCAAAGTGTGCCAGAAGAAGAATTTTTGTTACGTATGTAAATTTTTTTTACGGGTGATATATAATTTGACCTTTCACCAAAAAAAAAAAAAAAAAGAATTTTTGTTACGTATATAACCAAAAAATAAATAATCATTCAATCTAATATATACAATCTACTAAGTATTAGTGTAATTTTCCAAGTAGAGATTTCTTATTCATCTAATAGACCTTTTCTTTTTATTTTTTCGCAGGGTTTGAAAAACTGTCAAGTTTAAGGTATCTAAGAATTTTAAACCTTGGATCTAACTACTTTGACAATAATAGCATTTTAGATGCTTTGGTAGAAGTGATATCGCTCGAGACTTTAAATCTAACTTGCAACTTTTTGGATGGACACTTTTCCACTCAAGGTAATTTCTTTTATCTTATATCTCATGAATGAATTTGCATTTTTATAACTTTCATTTGACTTACTTCTTAGTTAATTTGATTTTTTTTTAACTGAATGCTTATAGTTAATCTGTTGAGAAATTTCAACAAATTGGACATAATTTCAATCTTGAGAATAGTTTGTTGCCATAAGGCAAAAGTGAGAGATCTAGTTTTTAAACTTAAGTCACAGTAAACCCAAAGGCTTTCCAACAGCCTAAGACAATAAGAGAAAGGAGAGATAGTATTAAGTTTTAAGTTTTGAATAAAGTGGCGATGCTTTACAATTATCTTTCACACTACAATATGACCAATTGTTTACTCATTATATAAACCTCCCCCCGGACCCCGCTTTTCCTTTTGTGTCTCTCTTTCTTTCAAATTCTTTATATGCTAAAAGAATTTAGCAAATCATATAGTGATTTATTACTCAATGAGATCTTATAAAAGAATATCATGTCATTCTTTATTGGAAAATAAACATTAACTTATCTTCAATTGAAGAGTCTTCTATAACACTCACCTTTTTTTTTTCTTAAAGCAAGATCTTCAAATTACTTAGCTTATTAAGGCATACAAAAGCTAAAAAATTTCTAGAAAGGAACCTATTGTAGACTTTTGATTACTAGTTTTAAATTACTGAATGTTTTTTCAATGAATATAATCTTCTTTCCTCATTATTTTGAAGACTAATTAATTCATGATTATGTTTGTTTCATTACAATCTCTAAGTGGAGTGTTATCTCTAAGCCGATAAATGTTTATGATTATGGTATGAAAACTCTTATGAGCTAAAGAGGTTTTACATTTCAATTTCACTAAATTCTTAAATTTATGATGCAATGTTCTCAAAATGTATGAATAGTCTTGTTAATTGTAAGTATTATTGTCATTCAATGTGCAATTACTTTCATAATTGTCTTTACATTTTCCCACAAATCTATTACAAGTTCCAAAAACTTGTCAAGATTGAAAGATCTAGAGACACTAGACCTTAGTGCCAACAAGTTTGACATAAGCATCATAAAGTCGTTAGGTTCAGCCAAATCCATCAAGAATTTGAATCTTGCAAAAAATTGGGTGCAAGGATCCTTTTTGGCTCAAGGCATGTTGATCCGTATTGTTATTTTATTAAATCTTCATGCAATTTGGATTACGTTTTATTTCTATATTCTATTTTATTTTGGCATTGTCGAATTTGAAAAACTTGGAGAACTTAGACTTAACTTTCAATTTCCTCAAGGAATCCTTGATATTCCTAGGAATCCTTGCTTGCAACTCATTGTGACTTATGTTATTTAAAGAAGTTAAACTAGTTGTTAGCTAGAAATGTGAAATATAACTGTAAAATGGTCATTAAGCACAAGTTTAAAACTTCACTTTGTCTCTCCCTATTTGTCTCTTTTAAGATTTTGAGTAATTATCCATTTTTTCTTCTTTCAAAAGATATTCTCCATTATTGTAAATTAGCATTTAATTTCCTTTAAATTCCAAAATATTATATGTTAGTCGCGTTATGGAATTTAAAACTAATATTTAAAAATGTTCTGTAACTTATGCAAAAAAACAGATCAAAGATTTTCTTAAAACAAAACTAGCTATAACTCCATTTCTATTTTTTAGGTTGTTCAAGTATTCTAATGTCTAATGTGCTCCTCCTTTTATCTCTAATTATCAGTTCATGTCTCTATTTAAAAATATTCAGTTCAATGAATTTGGTAACGTTACTGTGGACAATTCTTTCTAGCTAAATGCATTATGCATTCTGCTTTGTCGTTGGTCGTTCTTGAGCACATAATGATAAAGTAAGGTTATGCCCTAATTTAACTTGTGCTTTTCTTGTACATTGGCTATAAGAAATTATTTTTATAAGAAATTATTTTCTTTATACAAATTCTTTTTGTTTCAATTATTTTTTAATAAATCTATTACCATTTATTATCCAGCACTTTTCTAAGTAACTACTTATTGTTCTTGCTTATATGGCGTATATCACAATTTTTGCATGAGCATTCAACTCTTACTTTGATGTTTATATTTTCCTCAAAATTATTTAGTGCTTAAAGATTCTAAATATATTGTATAGATTTTTCATCATTTCAATATGTTGAAAATATATAATGTTTAACTTTACTTCAAATTAGATTTTTTTAATTTATCTCTGATTAAGAAAAAATGTATTTATGTCATACTCAAGGTAATGATAACTAGGATTTCACTATTGTTTACTACTTTATGTTTAAAAAAATTAAATATTTTCTTAAAATGAAAGTTCTCAAGTACTTCTGCTTTTGACTTTTCAAAATTTTAAAAGGCATTTTATTTTTTGTGGTCTTCCTCTCTCTCTATAACATTACACGTTTTTCAGTTTTTGCTATTAATATTGTGCTAAAATTATCTTAGATCTTCACTTGAAAAAAATATCTATAATAATAAATATTTTTTCAAATATGGTATAGAGGTAAGTCATATAAGAATCTAAGGTACTTGTCTTATGAAAGACTAAACTTCATGATTTTTACCAATCACAAGTAAAAAAGTTCAATCATCTTATTTAAGGTAAAAATAAATTGCAAATGGGAGAGCATGTTTGATTAATATCAATTTGTGTTGCCATTTTAAAACTTTTTAACACTACTTCTCTTCTCTTATGATAGGTTTGGCTAATTTAAGTAGGTTGGAGATTTTGGATTTGCAAGACAATTATTTCATTGGAAGTATTTCCTCACTTATTGGTGAACTATCTTCTCTAAGGGTTATGTCATTGGCTCATAATAGCTTCAATGGCACTTTACCTCAAGGTAAGAGTTAGATAACTATAATATTAAGTATTTGAAATTTGTAATGATACTTATAATTGATTAGGAATATGAAACAAAAGAAAAATAATTGTTTATTTAATTGGTTAGCCTAGGAACCACAATAATTAAGACTTGAATTGTTGTTATTATTTTTGACAAAGTTATGTGGACTTGCAAACCTTGAAGAGTTAGATCTCTCTCATAATCTCTTTAGAGGGCTCTTTACTCCATGCCTAAAAAATCTAACATCTCTTGGATTGTTAGATATATCAGAAAATCAGTTCTCGAGAAACATTTCTTCAATTGCAAAATCCACCCCAAGATCCATTATGTACATTGATCTTACTAACAATCATTTTGAAGGCATATTTTCATTTAGCTTATTTGCTAGTCACTCCAAGCTTGAGATTATTAGCTTTCTAAGTGAAAAGAATGACCTTGAGATAGAAGTTGAAAATCCAATGGGTTGGCATCCTTTGTTTCAATTAAAGGTCTTTTTATTGCCTAATTGCAATTTGAACAAGCTTACTGGCAATGTTCCAAGGTTTCTCTTTAACCAACACAAAGTTGAAGAAATCGATTTATGTTACAATCAATTGAAAGGAAGATTTCCTACTTGGTTGCTTGAAAAGAATACAGAACTTCGAGTATTAAATCTTCAAAATAATTGCTTTACTGGGAAATTTCACTTGCCAATAGTTCAAAAACTGAAGCTTTCTTGGATAGATGTCTCAAATAATTACTTAGATGGGAAGGTTTAAGAAGATATTGGAGAACTAAGTTCAACCCTAGTATATCTAAATCTTTCCCATAACTATTTTGAAAGTTATCTTCCCTCTCCAATTAGTAAGATATGCCAATTGGAGATATTGGATTTGTCTTACAATAATTTCTTAGGAAAGTTACCAAAGGAATGGGATTGCAATTGTAGCCATTTATCTTTCCTGAAGTTAAGTCATAATCAATTCAATGGTGCTATACCAAAATCTTTGTCACAAATTAGCCCAAATTATTTTGATATTAGCAACAACATGATGTCTGGACCAATTCCTATATGGATACAAAACTTTACAAGCTTTGGCTTTCTTATCATGAGTTACAACTCCTTTGAAGGTCAAGTTCCTTGTGAACTAGGTTTAATTACATGACCTTTCTTATAACTCACTATCAGGATTGTTACCTCCTTGCTTGAATTTGCATAATGTGAGGCACCTACTTTTACAAGAAAACAAGCTTACAGGATCACTACTAGGATCTTTATTCAATTCATCATCTCTTGTGACATTAGACCTTAGCAATAACAACCTATTTGGCAGCATCCCTCATGAAATGAGAACACTTTCAAATTTAAGAACACTTTTACTAAAAGGCAACCATTTAATGGTATAATCCCAAATGAGTTGTGTTGGTTGCAAAATATATATATAATGGATCTCTCCAAGAACTTGCTTTTCGGTTCAATACCTGAATGTGTTGATAAAATGTCCTTTGGAAAGTTTGATTTTGGTGATTATGTCTATGAAGAACAAATGTATGTTACCTTCGGCCTAGTCTCAATCACAATGATCCCACATTTGAAAATTACAAGTAAAGTGGGAGGCAAAATGGTATACTATAGTCAAATTGTTGGTATTGAGTTTTCAGCAAAGTATTCACTATACTTTTATAGTGGTGATATCCTTCATTACCTGTCTGGATTGGATTTTTCATGTAACAAACTATCATGTAGAATTCCACTAGAGATAACAAAGTTATCTTTCCTTCGTGCTTTGAACTTATCTTACAATTAGTTGACAAGATCCATTTTAGGGACATTCTCAAATCTAGTTTCTTTAGAGAGTTTAGACCTTTCTCATAATAATTTGAATGGAGAACTTCCTTTGGAGTTAGCTAATTTGGCCTTCTTAGAGGTGTTCAATGTGGCTTACAATAATTTATCAGGTAGAGTGCCAGAAGAGATAGGACAATTTGTTATGTTTGATAAGACTAACTATGAGGGAAATCCATTTCTTTGTGGAGAACTATTGAACAAAAATTGCCCTACAGAATATGAGTTGCATCCATCACCAACAAAACCTTCACATGCAAGTGAAGATAAATGGAACATAATAAATACTCAAGTCTTCTTTCCAAGTTTTTGTGCAGCTTATATTATTTTCTTTCTAACCATAACTACTTTTCTTCAAATTATTCCTCATTGGCAACAATGGTGCTCCAATTTGATTGAAGATTTTAAGTATTGGTACTATTATTATGTTTTCAATATCTTAAAAAAGTAATTAAATCATTGATTTTTGTGGAAACTTCATTGGTATTGATCATACCTAGATTTGAATATATTGATAAACAATAACTATTTTATCCAAGATGATAATGAGTGTTAACTTAAATTTCGTTTTGTGTTGTATTTCTTCTTAGTTAATAATAAAAAGTGTTGTTGTATGTGGAGTTTATATGTAAGATTTTGAGATGATGGGAGAGAGAGGCTGACAAGTGGGCAAATACTTAGTTTGTATTGATCTAATTCTTTACAATAGCAAGCATACATTTATATGCTATAAACCTAATCTATACAAGGAAAACATAATAATTACAATAATTACATAATATTCTACCTAGCACAAACACATAATTAGGGACAATTATGGTAAGGTATTAGGTAAGAAATTCAAATATCAACATTATATCATGGTGTAAAGGAAGCTTGTTTCATCATACATAACAAAGATTACCAATAAATTCTAGGTATACAAAGTTTTTTACCATCCATGCTTGCTACGAGGAGAAACAAGTAGGATGGAAAGCAAACTACAGAAATATGGCTACATGGACAAAAATTAAACTCTTAATTCATTTGATCACAGCTTAAAAGCAACTGGGGGAAGAGGAAAGAGGTAATTAAGACGTTTTGCCTTTTGTTCGCTTGATGTTTGCAATACGGGAAAAGGAATTATAAAAGAAATAAAGTCATACGAGTGTGGATTATTGTTTTCGTACAAGATACTTGTAAGGGAGACCAAAAGCTAAGAAATGAAAAAACTTCAAACCGTCTTCAGAACGTTGCATTCAGCATGTGAGATATTTTATGCAATAAGCGTCTTCCCAATTGCACATTTTGTGCTAGAAGCCGGCATGCCTATACTAGTCCAAGTCTCCAATAATCAGATACTGTAATAATAAAAAGGAAAAAACGCAGTGTAGGTGTAATTATGAGAAAAGATAAGGTGAATGAAGGGAAATTGCAACAAAGATTAGGAAGAAAACAAATTATATACACATTGTTTCGTCAACTTATTGATTGTAGCCTCAACAAAGATATTTTGACAACCTTTTACAATTTAGATTTGTTGAAAAAAAATGTATGAATTATTAAAAGTATTTGAATTTTTTCCAGTGACTGTACATATACAAATAAATATTGTTTACCTTTTAACTAAGAAATTACTTGATTTTGCAAATTGTCCCATTAAGCTTCCAGGTTTGTCTTCCTTTTTGAGCGTATCTTAATTGAATATGAATTTACTAGTATAAAATAGCTCAAAGCATTGAATTATTAAATATATCCCCCATTTTATTTATGAAAATAGTAAGAAAAAATAATATTGAAAGCTAATTAATCTAAGTTTAAGCTATGTTAATTGATCATGTATATTCATTATAGAAGTCTGTAAATAACTATCAAACTTAATGCTTTAATCAATTTTTGTACATCTAAGCTTGAGGTTGGCTAATTTGCTTTTGTTTAGGTTAATTGCGTAATATAATAAGTTTTTGACCAAAAAGAAGAAAATAATAATAATTTACAAAGTTAATTCTATTTAAGGACCTTGCTCAAGCACAGAACTTAAGGGATTCTATTACGAGTTGTGGCCCATAGGCTTGCTTCCTAAAGCCCATGTATTTTAGTTATTCTTTGTTGCTCAAAAACTTTGTTATCTTTAGGAAATGTGATATGTTGATACTGCTTGCTGTTGGGTGATTTCCATGGCTGCCTTCAGCCATGATGTCACTTAATTCTTCGGCAAATGCGTTATGGATTGAATCTCTTGTGGGATCAGGTTCATTCGGCAATTCTAGTGTGGTTGAAGTCAGAGTCATTAGCTTGGTCCCGTATGTTTCTCGGATAGGAATAAAAAGGAAATATGGAAGGCTGTTCAACATGGAGATGGGAATTTAACTAGCATTCAGACGTATAATATTAAGCAGAAATTGCAAGAATTGCAGATAGGAAACGAGTACAAGGAGAAATCGACATTCAAGAGCCACCCGTGCGTAGTAATTGTTCCTGCCGGTTGGGGCTGCTTGAACTTTTGTTGGGCTTGCCTGAGAGATTGAAGACTCTCAGAACCACGATTTTGGCAAAATTACCATTGCCGTTCGTGGATGAAGCTTTCAATATGGGAAAAGAAATCAGGCAGGCGATAGGGAGGCGGATCAGCTGGGCAAGTTAACCAGGGAGCAATTGAAGGGGGTCCGATTTTGCAGCAGCCGGATCTGCTCAACCGAATTTGCGACAGGTTTTGCTCCAAACCCATTAATGGGAGGCCCATTCCCATCTTATGCTCCTATCTACCCCTTGGGCCACCAAGAATATCAGCTCCTGCAGCTCTAGCTTCATCTGCGTCTGCTCCTTCAGCCGAGGAAGGCACTTCGTGGACCTGAAAAATTTATAATGGTTATGCAACAAACAAAACACAATAAAGCATCGGATTTATTCAGTTCAATGTTTAGATGGTAGCTTTGCCGCACCATAAGGCAGAACCAAGCTACCATTTACTATCTGCATTTCATTAACATGGCAGTAAAGTTGAATCTTTAGGGAATATATTGAAAAGTGAATAAGGCGATGACAAGGAAATTTCCGTTGTGCAAAAGGATTGGACGTTGAAACAACCTATGTCGAGGTCTTCAGAAAGCTTGATTTTGATTTAAGTAGCCTCTATCCTGCAAAACTGATCACTGATAAATGCACTTATCTTCTAATATATGCTCACTCTTGAAAATAAGAAGGAATTTTGCAGTGTCTAAATATTTTTACTTGTTTCAAAAAGTCAAATGTAGTCAGAGAACCATCCGTGTCCTCAAGTTGTAAGAACTGCATGACTCTTGGGTTATACAAATATTAAAGACAATGCATAATTAATTAACTAGTAAAATCTCGGGTTTTCATGCAATGCCAGGAACGTTTAATGGTAGTCCCATTGTTGTAGCTCATACATCACAGTAAGGGTTTTACAAAAAATGGTCATTAATGTTGTCAGATTGTACAATCCCACTATTAGAATGACTTGAACTGCACTTTGCTTGAGGCAGGGAGGTCTTAATGGTACTACAGCCTGGGCCTCTGCAAGTTGTCAACGAAGAATTACACGCAATCTGGTAACTACAAATGTGGAAACAGTGAAAGGAAGAATAATTCTTACCAACTCTTTCCCAACTAAGCTCCCAAACTGGACTCATTTACTGCGTTGAAACCATTCCCCTTGTGTTTGTGGACGTCCGGCTGCAACCCTCAGGACTGGTTTCATACATCCTTAAATAGCATGGTCCCATGGCACAAAGATGAGTCAAGCGTGATGTTGACTGAACTTTATTTAACCCTTTCTAGTTCTCCTGTTACGGTTCTAAAGGTAATTGAGCCCGCCATGCCAACAGGCTTAGGCCTTTTGGCTCAATGGTTGGGTTCGTTACATTTGGTATCAGAGCCAAACCCCACATCCTGAATTCAAATCTTGGTAGGTGCACTTGGCTGTGTGTAGCTCGTTGGGGACATGGGGGCTTGACTGTGAGAAGCTCGTTGGCCAGTATAAGGGAGTATGAGGGGAAAGAAGGCCCTAGCAGCTTCCAGCAACTGGGCTAATGGAGCCACAGAGTTTCCTGCCTAGTGGAGCCGCGGAGTGTAACCACCGAGAACGTTGGATTTAGGAAGCGTGGTGGAATGTTACGATCCTAAAGGTAATTGAGCCCGCTATGCCAATAGGCTTAGGCCTTTTGGCTCAATAGTTGTGTTTGTTACCACTTCATTTCTTCAATCAGGGGTTGCTCACGGCTTCACTTTCATGTAACGATTATGTCTTTCTTTTTTCCCAATTCTGTAGCGACTTCAGAAGATAATGATTGCTCATTTAGCTAGTGTTCAATTTAGCACAAGATTGCGGAATGCTGAAGAACTGGTATGCTTTGTGTCAAGACAATGGCTTTTCATGGCTTCTTTCTAGTTCTGTGTATGTCAATAGTCTTATCCGTTCATAGCTACTGTGGGGGTTGGACGGCTGCTCATGCCACTTTCTATAGCGGAGGTGATGTTTTTGGGACAATGGGTACGCTCTTCTCTCTGATTTTAGTTTTGAAGCACTTCGATCTTAATAGATAACAACATTTCTGTCTTCATCTTCTTTACTACGATTACACAGGAGGTGCTTGCGAGTATTGAAACATGTACAGCCAGGGATATGAGATTTATACATCGGCTCTGAGCACTGCATTGTTCAACGATGGCCTAAGTTGTGAAGCGTGCTTTCGAATCAGATGTGTAAACCATCCACAATGGTGCCTCTCCCGCTTCGTCATTGTCACTGCCACTAGCTTCTTCCCTCCAGTTAGGGTGGTGCGACCCTCCCAAGCTTCACTTTGACCTCTCTCAGCCATCTTCCACAATGTTCCGATCAACATCAAAGCTACCATTGGCCACAAAAAGCCGAATGCCAGTGCTAATTTACTCAAAGCACGGCCAAAATGGGGAAACAGAGGGTCTGCGTTTTGGTCTCCCTTTTCTCTCTTTCTCGATCTAAAACGCTGCGAATTGTTTCACATGGTACATTTTCTCAGCCATTTTTTATGCAATAAATGGGCCTTCTTTGTCAATTTCCAATCGCTACGTTTTATCTTTTCTACTAACACAAATGCTAAAATAAAATAAGATTGGCATCATAAAGCGACACTTAAGGCAAGAATTTACTCCAAATTTCTTAACATTTCTATTGATTTATGTTTGCTTTTTCACATTTTTTTTTTCATAAATGAGAAAGAATACTAATTTCCATATGCTAAAGAGGAAAAAAATGAGGTATCAAATAAATAAAGACCAACTAAGATGTTAATACCAATATGAGTTATGATTATAACACATATTTTTAAGCTATAATTTACGCAAGCCACAATGATTTAAACATCAAAAGAACAAAATAGAAAACTTATGCTAAATGAAATGATTTTGGAAGTAATGTTTTTGTACAATTTTGTGTACAATATACATTAACCAAACGTACAAAAAAGAAGAAGAAGCTATATGAAAAGGAAAGAAACGAAAAACTTGAGCTACAATCTCTAATGGGCCTTGATGGGCCTTTATACAGTGGGCCTATAATTGCATATGGTCAAGCATCATTTTCCACGTTCCCCATAAAATTAGAAACAAAGCCTCCAATCTACATTGGTTGTGGGTCATTGTTCTTGTCAAATGTTCTTTCCTTCATTGTTTAGAGACGGAAACCACCAAAGAATTAGCAAATAAATAAAAATCATAAGCTCATGACCAACAACAATTTTAAGATAGTTCTGCCAATTAATAATCCCCTAATAGAAGTAGTTACATTTCTTCTACTATGTCTTTAGTGCAATATAAGAGAAATTTCCTTTGTAAATCCTTTGTTGCAATCTCTTGGTTTAAAGGATTGATCTTTATTCTTAAACAAATAAAGAATAGTTTCTACCACAATACAAGATCCAAATAAAGTAACTATTAATTTTCTTCACAACAAGATTAAAAAACAGCAACTAATGTGGAAGGAATTCGAGAAATGAATCAACCCAGCCAAAATCATTGTTAACCACAATAAATCACAATATGCTTTCTTTGCTCTTCCAAACAGGTGGAGCCAAGCTTCTTTGATTCTTCCCAATTTCGTTGTGAGACAGTCTTTCTTTTGATTTAAGCAACTCTTTTTCTTTTTTCTTTTTTTAGTACTTTCTAGAGTCTCCCATTTAATTTTACTCAGCCTCCTTCTTTGAAAACTGTAGCTTGTCTTAACCCCAACTTCCCTCTTCCGTCTGCGACGTTTTCAGATTCTTCTTAAACCAAATGTTTCTCGATTTCTGCCCCTTGGGATTTCCTTATTTAGAACACTTTTCCCACTTGAATCTTCATTTTCACCCTTTCCCCTTTTGGGCAAAGCACCATGGATCCGACCTTTTTCATATTAGTTTTTTTTTTTTTTTCTTTCTCGCTCCCTTTCTGTTTGCGTTCCTCTCGATTTTGTGATTTGGGTCTTCTTGCGCAGTGGTCGTGATTCAGGGAAGCGGACCTTCCTTTTGTGAAATGATGTGCTTTAATCTTCGAAGGAGTTTTTATGATTGACCTGAATTTTAGTGGGCCGGGTCACGGGGTTTGTTCCTTAAACGGGGTCATGGCTTCGCTTTTGGACTGATGTAAACTGGCTTCGACTGGGATTCATTTTTCTTACAAATAACAATTTCACAATAGCATTTATCAACAAAAGTATGAAATGCATTTTTATAACATTTCTGAGTAAGTAGCCACATGTTTACATTAATTGTATACAACTCAAAAATTTCTTTTGATATTTTTGACATAATAAGCTCCTAATCATATTAAAGTACTTTTGGAATATTTAAATTTTCTCTCATCAAAACATTATTTTAATCCTCAACTCAACATGTTTAAGACTTAATTTTCATTTGAACACAAAGCAATTTGGGAGAAGAGAAAATAGACACTTAAGACATTCTTCAGTATAAATGATGTTTGCAATACCAAAAAGGAAGGAGTAAAGATTGAAAACGATATATACAAGTAAGGATGCTTATCTATGCATGCGATGCTGATAAGAAACAATCCAAAGAAAATTAAGAATTTAAGCACGTTTAGTCACATGGTAATTCAAACATGAGATCTTTTGTTTTACATATTGTGTTAGGTGGTAACAAGCATGGACTAGGCACAAGATCCAAGTTTAAACTCATAATAAGTGATTGTAATTAGAAAATAAATAATAAAGTACAAGGTATGGTAATGAATGAAAGAAAATTTGAACGAAAGGGAAATGATATATTTTAAATAAAATGTATTTTTTTATGTTTATGATAAGAAATTGCTATAAATAATTATATAAATATTTGCAATAACCATAGTTAGCATTCAACTAAAGGTCATAGATTTTTTTGGTTCAAAGTTTTCTATATTTATGATAAGCAACTAGTGTAAGCAAGAATATAAATGAGATTTGTCTTGTTAGAAAAATTGTCAAAAAGAGAAAATGTTCTATACTAAGCTTCAACCATTGTTATTTATTTATTTGTTTGTTTTACCAAGAAAGTTGGAGGAATTTTTTTCTATCGAAGGTAATAAAGCAAAACAATTATAGATTGGTTTCCCCCAAGTAGTTTGGAAGATACATATTTTCGAGATAGTGGACAAATTGGTGTTGTGTTTGCAACAAAACACAGATTAAACTCCTACATTGGTAGTATCCTTAATTTTATGTCTGGATTAGATTTGTCACACAACAAACTAACAAGTAGAATTCCACTAGGACTAATGAAGTTATCTTTAATTCATGCACTAAACTTGTCTTACAATCAATTAACAGGGTCCATTTCAAAAAATTCTCAAATTTGGTCAACCTAAAAAGTTTCGACCTTTCTCACAACAATTTAAGTGGAGAATTCCTTTGGAGTTAACAAATATGAACTTCCTAGAAGTGTTCAGTGTGGCTTACAATAATTTATCTGGTAGAGTCCCAGAGATGAAAGCACAATTTGGTACATTCAACAATAGTACCTATGAGGGAAATCCATTTCTTTGTAGAGAGCCATTGGAAAATAATTGCCTTATGGAAAATGAGTTGCATCCATCACCAACAAAATCTTCTCTTTCAAGTGAAGATAAATGGTATAAAGTAGAGATTCAAGTCTTCTTTTCAAGTTTTATTGCAGCTTATATTATTTTCTTCTTAGCAGTAACTACTCTTTGGTATATAAATCCTCATTGGCAACAATGGTGCTTCAATTTGGCTAAGGGTTTTAAGTATTGGTGCTATTATTTTGTTGTCAATATCTTAAGAAAAAAAAAATTAAAGCAATTGTATCATTAGATATATTTGGTTATTCATTATGCTTAACTTTGAATATATTTGATAAATAATGATTCTTGCATTCTAATATGGTGTAATGCTTTTACTTGTATTTTATTTTGCATTGTAGTTCTTTTTAGGTATTGATGAAAATTTATTATTGCATAACCAGCTTATGTAATGGTGTGAAGCAATTTGGTTTTCTTGTACACAATGAAGATTTCCAATAAATTATAGCTATGCAAAAAATTGTATTAATTAATCCTTAGTATTAGAAGAAACAAGTGGGATTTCCCATTGTTTGCAAAGCAAGAACTATAGGAATTATAATTATACCTACATGGACAAATATTCAAGTCTTAATCCTCATTTGATCACTACTTAAAGCAATTAGAGAGAAGAATAAGGGCATAATTCAAACATTTTATTTTTGGGCATTCCATGTTTGCAATGCAAAAGAGGAATTATAAGAGAAAATCAAAGTATATAGGTGAAACACTTGTTTTTGTATAAGTTACTTGTATGAAAACCCAAAAAAGAAGAAATAAAAAACCTCAAACCATTGCATGTGAAAGAAAGAAAATGCTTAATGAAGGGGCATTGAAACAAAGATTAGGAAAAAAAAAAAAAGTCTATATACATCATTTTGTCAATTTATTGATTGACATATCATGACAACACTTTACATTTTAAAGTTATTAAAATACTGAATAAGTGAATAAAAAAATTGAGAGAATTTTGGACTTATAGAAAGTATTTGAATTTTTTTCTTGCAATTGCACATATATGTATAAATGATGTTTATCTTTTAACCAAGAAATTAGTTTAGTTTGCAAATTGTTAAGCATTTTGTAGGCTTCCAAGTTTTCTTCCAAATTTTCTTCCAAGTTTTCTTCCTTTTTGTACACATCTTAATAGAAATTGAAACAAATTAAAAATATTTACTTGTACGGAATAGCCTTATATCATTGAATTATAATAGATATCCCATGTATTTTCTATGTAATATTATAAAGAATGAGAATATTGGTAGCTAATTAATCTAAGTCCGAGTTCTACAAATGTATTCATCATGAAAGTTTTATATTTAAGTACCAAAATTAATTTTTTTTTTAAGTTTTTGCACATATGAAATTTAAGGTTGGTTGATATATTTTTCATATATGTTAATTGAGTGATATTATAATGTTTGACATAAAATATGAAAGAAAAATAATAATAATTTATAACATATCACTTACAATTTAACATGATTTAAATTTGGTTTTCAGATTTTTAATTTAAATAATTAATTCATTGCATTTAAGGATTGCAAATAGTCAATTATCCTATCAACTTTTTTTTTATATGAGAAACTATTGTTAACAAACTAAATAATTTCCACTAGCAATATCCTTTTATTACTTAGTAAAACTTAGCAAGTTGCCACCTGCAAACTACAATGAACAATAGTTTATAAGTTCAAGCTTCCTTTAAAATTCAAAGGGTCGTCTTTTTTAAAAATTTTTAAAAGAAGGAAAAAAGAGATATCCTCAAGTGACATTATAAGACTCATAAATCATAACTTACTGACGATTTTTTTTGTTTCTATAATGAGTATGTAAAAAAATAAAATACTATATTATTTTTTATTATTAATGAGGATATATGTGAGTCGAAGTAAATATTTTATTGAATGTTTAAAGATTTTTAAGTAATGTGTAAATAAATATAAAGCAAAGAAGGGAGACCAGTTTCTTAGCATTTCGTTAGTCTTAAGGTTAAGGGTAGTATTTTTAACTAACAAAATTCTTTACTAAGATTTTTTTTTTCTTTTTTATACATACACATCTATGCACGCACCATCAAACCTCCTAATTAAAGCAATAGCTTCATTAGGATTTTGCTTATGAATTTCACTTCTTATGATTGAGTATTATATTTGAATGAAAATATTTATTGTCATTAAATGCTTATTTTAAGATCAGATTAAACAAGACATTATTGGGTTTGAAAATTAACATTAGAGAGCAAAATTTAGAAGAAAAGAAGGGAAGATCTCATAATGAAACATAAACAAAAAGTTATGGTTGATTTAGCAAGGATATTAGAAAAACAGATCCAGGATGTGGAACAATACGACCGATTGGTGAACTAGAGGAAAGGATTGCAGGGAAAGGAAAATTGGGAGAAGAGAAAGTTGTTTAGATTCAAAAGACTTTCTAAAACCTTTTTTGGGAAACTGTGGATAGAGGAATGAGAAAGGAAAAATCTTCGACCGAGGACAAATCCGTCAAGCATGGTGGAGAGGCCGGTAGGGAAGGTTTTCCGTCCGAACTGCCGGCCATCTCACGCAGATCTCATAACCCAACAAAAGCGACGGTTGTGACGGGCCAAGGTGTTCCGATCAACGTCATAGCTGTGGTTGGCGACAATAGCCAAATGCCGGTGCTATCCTACGTCAAAGATACGATTGGCTACAACATCAAGGTAAAAAAATGATTACAATGAGTGAAGTACAAATCAATCAATTTCATGATTTCATAATGAGGAATAGATCAATAGAGGACAAATTGACAAAAGATTTCATAATGAGGAATCATCACTTCATTCTCTTCTTTATACTCGAAAAGATTTGAAAGACTAAGTCTTGAGTTGCATACAAAACGGTGCATATTGCTTCTGTAATCCTTCCATGCGGGGCGTTTTTCAATTAAGCTACTGAGGTTTATATATATTGATTTCTGTTTGCTTTTTTTTTTGGCACATTTTCTTTCATAAATGAGAAAGAATGCTAACTTCTATATATTGAAGAGGAAACGATGAGATATCAAATAAATAAACACCAACTAAGATGTTTATACCTTGAATATGAGTTGAAATTATAATACATATTTTTTAAGTTGGAATTTGCGTAAGCCACAACGATTTGAATAGCAAAAGATTAGAACAGAAAAAAGAAAACATATGTTAAGAAAATCCAAAAACCAAGAAAGAAAAAAGCTCAAACCATTGCGTGTGAGAGAAAAAAAATGCTCAATGAAAGGACATTGAAACAAAGATTAGGAAAAAAAAATTATATATACATTATTTTGTCAATTTATTAATTGAGATATCATGACAACACTTTACATTTTAGAGCTATTAAAATACTAAATAAGTGAATAAAACAATTGAGACAATTTTAGACTTATAGAAAGTATTTACATTTTTTTCCTTCAATTGCACATATATGTATAAATGATGTTTATCTTTTAACTAAATTAGTTTATTTTGTAAATTATTATATACTTTTTAAGCTCCCAAGTTTTCTTCCCTTTTGTACTCGGCTTAATTGAATTTGAGTTTTAAAACTTTTATTTTAATTCCAAATTCATATATTTTTTATTTTACTACAAGTGAAACAAATTAAAAATATTTATTTTTATGGAAGAGCCTTATAGCATTGAATTATAATAGATATCCCATGCATTTTCTATGAAAATATTATGAAGAGTTAGAATATTAGAAGTTACTTAATTTAAGTCTGAGTTCTGAAAATGTATTCATCATGAAAGTTTAAAGTTGTACATTAAAAATGCTAATTGAGATTTTTGCACATTTGTTTTAAAGAATTAATTCATCATCCCCTTTTAAAAATTTTGGTACATTTGAAATTGAAGGTTGGTTAATATATTTTCATATATGCTAATTGAGTGATATTATAATGTTTGACATAAAAGATGAAAGAAAACAAATAATAATTTACGACATATACAATTCAACATGATTTTAATTATGGTTTTTAGATTTTTAATTTAAAGAATTAATTCTTTTCATTTAAGGAAAAATACTTCATAAGTTTAAGCTTCCTTTAAAATTCAAAGAGTGATTTTTCTAGAAACGAAAAAGAAAAAAAAGAAAAAAAAAAAAAGAGATACACCCAGGTGACATTATGAAACTCATAAATCATAGCTTATGGAAGATTTTTCTCATTTTTTGACATGAGTATGTAAAAGAATAAAATATTACATAATTTTTTGTTATTAATAAGGAAGTATGTGAGTCAAAGTAAATATTTTGTTGAACGTTTAAAGATTTTTAAGTAATGTGTAAATAAATGTGAAGAAAAGAAGAGATACGAGCTAAATGGACAAAAATTAAACTCTTAATTTATTTGATCACTGCTTAAAAGCAATTGGGGAAGAGGAAAGAGGTAATTAAGACATTTATCTTTTTTATGTGATTGATGTTTGCAATAAGGGAAAATGAATTATAAAATAAATCAAATTATACATTACAGTTGGAGTCCCTGTTAATTCACCACTAAGCTAATGGGCTAAACAATTGATTTTTTCTCAACAAAGAAGGGAGGTTAGGGAGACCAAAAACTAAGAAAAGAAAAAACTTCAAACCGTCTTCAGAACGTTGCATTCGGCATGTCAGATATTTTATGCAAAGCACGTCTTCCCAATTACAGATTTTGTGGTAGAAGCCGGCATGCCTATACTAGTCCAAGTCTCCAATAATCAGACACTGTAACAAAAAAGGAAAAAAAGAAATGTAGGTCTAATTATGAGAAAAGATAAGGTGAATAAAGGGAAATTGTAACAAAGATTAAGAAGAAAACAAATTATATACATATTGTTTCGTCAACTTATTGATTGTAGCCTCAACAAAGATATTATGACAACTTTTTACAATTTAGATTTGTTAAAAAAGATGTACTAATTATTAAAAGTATTTGATTTTTTTCCTGCGATTGTACATATACAAATAAATGTCGTTTACCTTTTAACTAAGAAATTACTTGATTTTGAAAATTATCACGTTAAGCTTCCAGGTTTTTCTTCCTTTTTGTGGGTATCTTAACTGAATATGAATTTACTAGTATAAAATAGCTCAAAGCATTGAATTATTAAATGTATCCCCCGTATTTTATTTATGAAAATAGTAATAAAAAATAATATTGAAAGCTAATTAATCTAAGTTTAAGCTATGTTAATTGATCATATATATTCATCGTAGAAGTCTGGACATAACTATCAAACGTAATTCAAGTTTTGTACATCTGAAGCTTGAGTTTGGCCGATATGCTTTTTTAGGTTAATTGAGTAATATAATAAGTTTTTGACAAAAAAAGAAGAAAAAATAATAATTTACAAAGTCATTCTGTTTAAGGACCTGCTCAGGCACAGAATTTAAAGGAATCTATTACTATTTGTGGTCCACAGGCCTGCTTCCTGAAGCCCATGTATTTTAGTTATTCTTTATTCTTTTTTCGTTTTTTTTTTTTTATCCGTTAGCCGTGTATATTTTGTAACTCAAAAACGTTGTTATCTTTGGGAAGCGTGATATGTTGATATTGCTTGCTGTTGGGTGATTTCCATGGCTGCCTTCAGCCATGATGTCACTTAATTCTTCGGCAAATGCGTTAAAGTTTGAATCTCTTGTGGGATCAGGTTCATTCGGCAATTCTTAGTGTGGTTGAAGTAAGAGCCATTAGCTTGGTCACCTATGTTTCTCGGATAGGAATAAAAAGAAAATATGGAAGGCTTTTCAACATGGATATGGGAAATTAACTAACATTTAGATGTATAATATTGAGCAGAAATTGCACGAATTGCAGATGGAGAAATCGACATTCAAGAGCCACCCGTGCGTAATAATTGTTCCTGCCGGTTGAGGCTGCTTGAACTTTTGTTGGGCTTGCCTGAGAGATTGAAGACTCTCAGAACCACGATTTTGCCAAAATTGCCATTGCCGTTCGTGGATGAAGCTTTCAATATGGGAAAAGAAATCAGGCAGGCGATAGGGAGGCGGATCAGCTGGGCAAGTTAACCAGGGAGCAATTGAAGGGGGTCCGATTTTGCAGCAGCCGGATCTGCTCAACCGAATTTGCACAGGTTTTGCTCCAAACCCATTAATGGGAGGCCCATTCCCATCTTATGCTCCTATCTACCCCTTGGGCCACCAAGAATATCAGCTCCTGCAGCTCTAGCTTCATCTGCGTCTGCTCCTTCAGCCGAGGAAGGCACTCCGTGGACCTGAAAAATTTTATAATGGTTATGCAACAAACAAAACACAACAAAGCATTGGATTTATTAAGCACAAGTTTAGATGGTAGCTTTGCCGCACCATAAGGCAGAACCAAGCAAACATTTACTATCTGCATTTCATTAAGATGGTAGTAAAGTTGAATCATTGGGGAATATATTGAAAAGTGAATAAGGCGACGACAATGAAATTTCCGTTGTGCAAAAGGATTGGACGTTGAAACAACCTATGTCATGTTAGGGTCTTCAGAAAGCTTGATTGTGATTTAAGTACCCCTATCCTGCAAAACTGATCACTGATAAACACACTTATTGTCTAATATGTGCACACTCTTGAAAATAAGAAGGAATTTGATAGTGTCTTAATATTTTTACTTGTTTCAGAAAGTCAAATGAAGTCAAATAACCATTTGTGTCCTCAAGTTGTAAGAACTGTATGACTCTTGGGTTATACAAATATTAAAGACAATGCATAATTAATTAACTAGTAAAATCTTGGGTTTTCATGCAATACCAAGAGTGCTTAATGGTGGTCCCATTGTTGTAGCCCATACTTCACAGTAAGGGTTTTACAAAAAGTGGTCATTAATGTTGTAAGATTGTACAATCCTAATATCAGAATGACCTAAACTGCATCTTTGCTTGAGGTAGGGAGGTTTTAATGGTGTTAGAGAAGATGGATCCAAGACCCAATACCCGTGTGGGCCTGTTCAGATATGAGCCCATGGATCCAAGACCCAATACCCGTGTGGGCCTGTTCAGATATGAGCACGCTCCTCATCACGCTCTTCAGGACGCTTCTCAAGATACTCCTCAAGACGCTCCTTAGGACGCTCCTCAAGACGCTCCTCAAGACGCTCCTCAGGACGCTCTTCAAGACGCTCCTCAGGACGCTCCTCAAGACTTTTGAATTATATATAAATATGAAGCTATGTAACCATTCTTGATCATGGGAACTACTTCTCCCATCTCTTGTAATCTTGTTTTCTCCTCTACTTGTACATTTATCTAGTTAAATTTACATGGTATCAGAGCCATAGGCTTACGCCTGTGATCCTCTATCTTAAAGTCTGATTCTTATCTTCATCCTTTCTCTCCTTACAATTGTCGATGGCTACCTCTTCCCCTCCCACTAATGAAAACTCTTTGGTTTTGGCAACTTCCTCTGCACCACCGGTCCCTCCCCTCAACTCTCTCGAGCGTTTCGACGGCTCTAACTATGTCATCTGGAAAACCCGTTTGATGCCGCTCCTCCATTCTTACGGCCTCCTCAACTTACTCCTTCCCCCCCAACCCTCCTCCTTGACCTTGCCTCTTGGTAACCCGAATCTAGCGCCTCCCACCATATAACCGATTCCACTGCCTCTCTCTCTCTCTCTTTTTCTCTCTCTCACACTATCTCTCTCACACACACTTTCTCTCTCCATCTCTCTCTCTTACTTTCTCTCTCTAACAGTCTAAAACTCTCACCTTCTGAAGCTTTTCTCTCTCTTTGCCTTCTTCTCTAGTTGCTACATCATTTTCTGGTCATAGGAATTCGACAATGAGAGCCATTTTGTACGGGAATTGATCTTTCCGGGACTGCTATCACTTTGTTCTATATCTTTCTTTCTCTCTCTCTCTCTGTGTCTTGCTCTTGCTCAAATTTCTCTTGGTTCGTTCTTTCTTTCTCTCGAGTTATCTGCTTCCTATGGAAGCCGGGGAAGATTGCCAATGTCTCACCTTATATTGGCAATCAACAACTTACTCTCGGTGATGGTGTTTCTCTTCCCATCACCCACATAGGTAGTCTCTACTCATCATCTTTCTGTTTGTCCCGTGTTCTTGTCGTTCCTTCCATTACCAAGAATTTATTGTTTGTCTCTCAATTCTCTGCTGACAATGATTGTTATTTCATGTTTTCTGCTCATCACTTTTTGGCCATCTCTTCTCGTATGGGTCAGCTTCCTCCACGGCACACTTGCTCGTGGTATCTATAGTGTCTCTGCCACTAGCACATTTCTGCCTCCTCGTGCTTTCATTGCTGTTCGTTCCCGTTCTCTTCTTTTGTGGCATCATCGACTCGGTCATCCATTTCTTTCCCAGTTCCTATCCCTCTTCCTATCCCTCTCCACTTTATATCTCACCGCAAATCCGGTATTTCCTGCTCACACTAAACATATTGCGATCGACTTTCACTTCATTCAAGAATGTCTCGCTCCCGGTTAGCTCCATTTGCAGTTCATTTCTTTTGCTGATCAACCCGCTGACATCTTCACCAAAGTCCTTTCCTCCACTCGCTTTCGCACACTTCACTCCAAGCTGACGATGCATTCTGCCCCTTCAGCTTGCGGGGGCATGTTAGAGAAGATGGATCCAAGACCCAATACCCGTGTGGGCCTGTTCAGATATGAGCCCATGGATCCAAGACCCAATACCCGTGTGGGCCTGTTCAGATATGAGCACGCTCCTCATCACGCTCTTCAGGACGCTTCTCAAGATACTCCTCAAGACGCTCCTTAGGACGCTCCTCAAGACGCTCCTCAAGACGCTCCTCAGGACGCTCTTCAAGACGCTCCTCAGGATGCTCCTCAAGACTTTTGAATTATATATAAATATGAAGCTATGTAACCATTCTTGATCATGGGAACTACTTCTCCCATCTCTTGTAATCTTGTTTTCTCCTCTACTTGTACATTTATCTAGTTAAATTTACAAATGGTACTACAGCCTGGGCCTCTACAAGTTGTCAACGAAGAGTTACACGCAATCTGGTAATTACAGATGTGGAAACAGTGAAAGGAAGAATAATTCTCACCAACTCTTTCCCAGCTAAGCTCCCAAACTGGACTCATTTACTCCGTTGAAACCATTCCCCTTGTGTTTGTGGATGTCTGGCTGCAACCTTCAGGACTAGTTTCATACATCCTTAAATAGCATGGTCCCCATGGCACAAAGATGAGTCAGGCGTGATGTTGACTGAACTTTATTTAACCCCTTCTAGTTCTCCCCACTTCATTTCTTCAATCAGGGGCTGCTCACGGCTTCACTTTCATGAAACGAATGTCTTTCTTTTTTTCCAATTCTGTTGCAACTCCAGGAGATAATGATTGCTCATTTACTTAATGTTTAATTTAGCACTAGATTGCGGAATACTGAAGAACTGGTTTGCTTTGTGTCAGGGTAATGGCTTTTCACAGCTTCTTTCTAGTTCTGTGTATGTCAATGGTTCTTATCCGTTCATAGCTATTGTGGGGGTTGGACGGCTGCTCATGCCACCTTCTATGGCGGAGGTGATGTTTCTGGGACAATGGGTACATTCTCCTCACTGATTTTAGTTTTGAAGCACTTCGATCTTTATAGATAACAACATTTGTGTCTTCATCTTCTTTACTGCGATTACACAGGAGGTGCTTGCAGGTGTTGAAACATGTATAGCCAAGGATATGAGATTTATACATCGGCTCTGAGCACTGCATTGTTCAACGATGGCTTAAGCTGTGAAGCATGCGTTCGAATCAGATATGTAAACCATCCATAATGGTACCTCCCCCGCTTCGTCGTCGTCACTGCCACTAGCTTCTTCCCTCCAGTTGGGGTGGTGCGACCCTCCCAAGCTTCACTTTGCCCTCTCTCAGCCCATCTTCCACGGTGTTCCGATCAACGTGAAAGCTACCATTGGCCACAAACAACTGAATGCTGGTGCTAATTTACTCAAAGCTCGGCCAAAATGGGGAAACGGATGGTCTGCGTTTTGGTCTCCCTTTTCTCTCTTTCTCGATCTAAGACGCTGCGAATTGTTTCACATGGTGCATTTTCTCAACCATTTTTTTTGCAGTAAATGGACCTTCTTGGTCAATTTCCAAACGCTACATTTTATCTTTTCTACTGACACAAATGCTAAAATAGAATAAGATTGGCATCATAAAGCGACACTTAAGGCAAGAATTTACTCCAAATTTCTTAACATTTCTATTGATTTATGTTTGCTTTTTCACTTTTTTTTTTCATAAATGAAAAAGAATACTAATTTCCATATGCTAAAGAGGAAAAAAATGAGGTATCAAGTAAATAAAGACCAACCAAGATGTTAATACCAATATGAGTTATGATTATAACACATATTTTTAAGCTGTAATTTATGCAAGCCACAATGATTTAAACATCAAAAGAACAAAATAGAAAACTTATGCTAAATGAAATGATTTTGGCAGTGATGTTTTTGTACAATTTTGTGTACAATATACATTAACCAAACGTACAAAAAAGAGGAAGAAGCTATATGAAAATGAAAGAAACAAAAAACTTGAGCTACAATCTCTAATGGGCCTTGATGTTTATACAGTGGGCCTATAATCGGATATGGTCAAGCATCATTTTCCACACTCCCCATAAAATTAGAAACAAAGCCTCCAATCTACATTGGTTGTTGGTTATTGTTCTTATCAAATGTTCTTTCCCTCCTTGTTTAGAGACAGAAACCACCAAAGAATTAGCAAATAAATAAAAATCATAAGCTCATGACCAATAACAATTTTAAGATAGTTCCGCCAATTAATAATCCCCTAATAGAAGTAGTTACATTTCTTCTACTATTTCTTTAGTGCAATATAAGAGAAATTCACTTTCTAAATCCTTTGTTGCAATCTCTTGGTTTAAAGGATTGGTCTTTATTCTTAAACAAATAAAGAATATTTTCTACCACAATACAAGATCCAAATACAGTAACTATGAATTTTCTTCACAACACAAGATTAAAAAACAACAACTAATGTGGAAGCCATTCGAGAAATGAATCAACCCAGCCAAAATCATTGTTAACCACAATAAATCACAATATGCTTTCTTTGCTCCTACCGACAGTTGGAGCCATGCTCCTTTGATTCTTCTCAATTTCGTTGTGAGACAGTCTTTCTTTTGATTTAAGCAACTCTTTTTCTTTTTCTTTTTTTCTTTTCATTTTTCTTTTTTTTTTAATACTTTCTAGAGTCTCCCATTTGATTTTACTCAGCCTTCTTTCTTTGAAAACTGTAGCTTGTTTTAACCCCAACTTCCCTCTTCCGTCTGCGACGTTTCCGGATTCTTCTTAAACCAAGTGTTTCTCGATTCCTGCCCATTGGGATTTCCTTATTTAGAACACTTTTCCCACTTGAATCTTCATTTTTACCCTTTCCCCTTTTGGGCAAAGCACCATGGATCCGACCTTTTTCTTATTAGTTTTTTTGTTTTCTTTCTCGCTCCCTTTCTGCGTCTTTGTTGGCTAAAGTAATTTTCCTTCCATATCTCAGCTATTTTGCGCTGATTTTGTAGAATCCCAGATTTCTTCCCCCTTTCCCTCTTCTGTTTGCGTTCCTCTCGATTTTGTGATTTGGGTCATCTTGCGCAGTGGTTGCGGTTCAGGGGAGCAAACCTTCCTTTTGTGAAACGATGTGCTTTAATCTTCCAAGGAGTTTTTATGATTGAGCTGAATTTTAGTGGGCCGGGTCACAGGGTTTGTTCCTTAGACTGGGTCATGGCTTCTCTTTTGGACTGATGTAAACTGGCTTCGACTGGGATTCATTTTTCTTACAAATAACAATTTCACAATAGCATTTATCAACAAAAGTATGAAATGTACTTTTATAACATTTCTGAGTAAGTAGTCACATGTTTACATTAATTGTATACAACTCAAAAATTTCTTTTGATATTTTTTACATAATAAGCTCCTAATCATATTAAAGTACTTTTGGAATATTTAAATTTTCTCTCATCAAAACATTATTATAATACTTAACTCAACATGTTTAAGACTTAATTTTCATTTGAACACAAAGCAATTTGGGGGAAGAGAAAATAGACACTTAAGACATTCTTCAGTATAAATGATGTTTGCAATACCAAAAAGGAAGGAGTAAAGATTGAAAATGATATATACTAGTAAGGATGCTTATCTATGCATGCAATGCTGATAAGAAACAATCCAAAGAAAATTATGAATTTAAGCACGTTTAGTCACATGGTAATTCAAACATAAGATCTTTTGCTTTACATATTGTGTTAGGTGCTAACAAGCATGGACTAAGCACAAAATCCAAGTTTAAACTCTTAATAAGTGATTGTAATTAAAAAATAAATAATAAAGTACTAGGTATGGTAATGAATGAAAGAAAATTTGAACAAAAGGGAAATGGTATATTTTGAATAAAATGTATTTTTTATGTTTATGATAAGAAATTGCTATAAATAATTATATAAATATCTGCAATAACCATAGTTAGCATTCAACTAAAGGTCATAGATTTTTTGGTTCAAAGTTTTCTATATTTATGATAAGCAACTAGTGTAAGCAAGAATATAAATGAGATTTGTCATGTTAGAAAAATTGTCAAAAAGAGAAAATGTTCTATACTATAGCTTCAACCATTGTTATTTATTTATTTGTTTGTTTTACCAAGAAAGTTGGAGGAATTTTTTTCTATCAAAGATAATATACTTTGAATTGGTATAGATATTGTTTTGATATTACAATATTTTCACTTTTTTAGAAATAAAAATAATTATAAAACAACACCAAAAAATACCTTCATTATGAAACTTCTAAAAGATGCTTTGATTTTTTTTTTCTTTTTGTCCATTTTATCCTTTTCGAGACAAGCAAAAAAGTCTTAATCAAAAGAAAATGAAGGTATAAGAGATATGTCTATTCATTTCATGTCAATATGGAAATAGAGTTCAATAGTTCTAGTGTTCATGATACATTCATTTAAAATATGGATTTCCATTTTCCTACAAGTCTTTTCTCCTATTGCACAAGCATTGTAATCTTTATTGAGTGATGAAAACCACTCATATCAGTTATCTTTAATTTCAAGTTGAAATACTTTTCCAAGTCAATAAGGTCGTGCAGAAAAAGTTAGGAGCCCAGCATTTATTAATGTGGACCCATTAAAGGTGCTTTAATTTATACTGAGAAAGAAGGTTGCATTTTGATCTAATGTCATAAGAGTTGATTCTTCTTGTACCGTTATTATGTTTTTTGTTTGTTGGAATACGCGGCCAACAAAAATGATCTTTTGCATATGCTTATACATCTCATTGTGGATGCTTCCCTATGGGCTATAACCAAAGGAACCGAAAATTTTCTGTTCGGAAGCAAATAGAAGACATCCTAAAAAAAGCTTACTGAAGAAAAAGTTTCAGCAACTAAGAGAAATATTATGAGTTGATCAATAACACATTAAGGGAAAAAATTTTGTCTTTCATCTACTTCAAAAAGTTGCAATGAGTTTGCAACAAGCACAGTTAGCATTCTATTAAGGTGTTTGGTTTGAAGTTTTATATGCTTAAGATTAGCAACCAGTGTAAACAAGTATATAAATCTACTTGTCTTATTAGAATAGTTGAAAGGAGAAACAAATTCTAATTTTGAAGGTCCCACCTTTTTTTCTCAATAAAGTTGGAAGAATTTTTCTTGTTTTACTAGAGAAGATTTGCTTTAAATTAGCTTGGATATTGTTTTGACATTTTAATATTTTTTCTTGTATTTGAAATGAGTAATTGTAACTAAACTAGAAAATAAATCTATCTCACTTCATTATAACACTTCTGAAGAATGCTTTGAATTCATCTCCTTTCTTTTTCATCTTCTTTACAATTTAAAAGCAAGTAGGAAAATGTCAATCAATTTTGAAAGTGAGGACAAAAGAGATAAGTCTATTTACAAAAAGTCTTTAGAAATCGATGATACGTTCATTCAAAGTATGGATTTTCATTTTTCCACAAGTCTTTAATGCGTTGTCGTTTTCCACAACTAAGCATCGGAACCTTCCTTGAGACATCATTTACAATAAGATTTCAAGATGAGTATGAGTTGGCAGTCAAAATCAACGCACGCCAAATTGAAAAAAAGTAACCGAGCCATATCAAAGTAGAAATTAACGCATTAAAGCATTTGATAATGATATCTCTTGCCTAATGCTTGTGAATTTGGAAATACTTTTCTAAGTCAACAGAAGTCATGCAGAGAAAGTTAGAACTCCAACATCACGTTGCACTTAATGTGGACCCGTTAAGGGTGGATTCATTGGAGCAACAAATAAAACTTGACTTGGAATGGTCGGATGACTTGGATAAAACTTGTTAAGAGTAGGTTTCATAGAAAGTATGCAAACTGGAAGGTAATAATTTAATGACACTGGTTCTCATTTATGTCTTCTCCAAAAGGACAAACCTCTTTCGTGCTATGCCTACCAACTCCACTAGCACCATATCGATAGTGGTCCAACACTGTAATGTTTAAAACACAAAATCGGAAAGTGTAGATATGTATGAATTCTTAGTCCTTGTCAATCACCAAAGTCAAGGTGTGCCATTATCAAATTGGAAATAAGGACAAATGCTTCAAGCATTATGTATGATATGTTATTGTAATTTTACATGGTTTAAAGTTTTCACCTCACTATGACACTTCCAAGGAATTATTAAGAAATCATTTTCTTTGAATTAGCATAGATATCGTAAATGGAATATTTTTCTCTTCTCTTTGGAAGTAATTTAATTACGAAACCAAACCAAGAAATAAGTATATATCACTTCACTATGACATTTCTAAAGACTGCTTTGAATTCATCTTCTTCTTCTTCTTCTTCTTCTTCTTTTTTTTTTTTTTTCTTTTGGTCTTCTTTATCATTTTTAAGGCAAGTAAAAGGTGTTATTCAATTATGAAAGTGAAGGCATAAGAGATAAGTTTGTTTAGTCCATATCAACATGGAAAAAGTTTTTAGGAATTCATGTGTTCAAAGCACAGTTTCCACTTTTCTACAAGCCTTTGATGCTTTCTCCCCATTTTACAAGGATGCCTTGGAATCTTTCCAAAGAAATAAAAACTACTTGTATTCTTCCAAGTCAATAGAAGTGATACAGAATCAGGACCCAACATTTACGTTGTGCTAAATGTGGCCTAGTTTTTATAATGGAGCCTTCAACTTGAAGGGGGACAATGAACAAGCTGGTTTCATTTTTGTACTGAACAAGGACGTGTCAAGTGGTAGAATGTAAAAAATTTACATCTACTTTTTTAAAACATGGTTAGCGATCTCCGATGGTTATATCTTGCTGCTTGATTAAGGATGAGAAAAGATGTATGGCTTAAAGTTTTTCGTGTGTGTGGTCTGAACAGTTTGTTAAAAAGTTTATAAGGTTGCTTGTATTGTTGGAACAATAGAGAAAAAGAATACAAATCTAATTTTGCAGCCCCCATCTGCATTTTACTCCAGCTTCTCGAGAAATTGCAGTTAATTTTGCAGCCCCCATCACGGGGTTTGTTCCGTAGCCTGGGTTATGGCTTCTCTTTGGACTGATGTAAACTGGCTTCGACTGGGATTCATTTTTCTTACAAATAACAATTTCACAATAGCATTTATCAACAAAAGTATGAAATGTATTTTTATAACATTTCTGAGTAAGTAGTCACATGTTTACATTAATTGTATACAACTCAACAATTTCTTTTGATAATTTTTAGATAATAAGCTCCTAATCATATTAAAGTACTTTTGGAATATTTAAATATTCTCTCATCAAAATATTATTATAATCCTTAACTCAACATGTTTAAGACATAATTTTCATGTGAACACAACTTAAAGCAATTTAGGGGAAGAGAAAATAGGCACTTAAGGCATTGTTTAGTATAAATGATGTTTGCAATACCAAAAAGGAAGGAGTAAAGATTGAAAACGATATATACAAGTAAGGATGCTTATCTATGCATGCGATGCCAGTCAGAAACAATCCAAAGAAAATTAAGAATTTAAACATGTTTAGTCACATGGTAATTCAAATATGAGATCTTTTGTTTTGCATATTGTGTTAGGTGCTAGCAAGCACGGACTAGGCACAAAATCCAAATTTAAACTCATAATAAGTGATTGTAATTAAAAAATAAATAATAAAGTACAGGGGTATAGTAATGAATGAAAGAAATGTTCAATGAAAGGGAAATTATATACTTTGAATAAAATGAATTTTTTATGTTTATGACAAGAAATTGCTGTAAATAATTATATAAATATTTGCAATAACCATAGTTAGCATTCAACTAAAGGTTATAGATTTTTGTGGTTCAAAGTTTTCTATATTTATGATAGGCAAATAGTTTAAGCAAGAATATAAATGAGATTTGTCTTGTTAGAAAAATTGTCAAAAAGAGAAAATGTTCTATACTATAGCTTCAACCACTATTATTTATTTATTTGTTTTATAAAGAAAGTTGGAGGAATTTTTTTTCCTTTCGAAGATAATATAGGTTGAATTGGTAAAGATATTGTTCTAAAACTGAAATATTTTCACTTCTTTTAGAAATAAAAATAATTATAAAACACACCAAGAAATATATTCATTATGAAACTTTTAAAAAATGCTTTGAATTTTTTTTTCTTTTCTTTTTGTCTGCTTTATTCCTTTTGAGAGAAGCAAAAAAGTCTTAGTCAAAGAGAAATAAAGGTATAAGAGATAAGTCTAATAGGTATAAGAGATAAGTTTATTCATTTCACATTAATATGGAAATAAAGTTCTCACTATTGAACTCTAGTGTCCATGATACATGCATCTAAAGTATGGATTTGCATTTTTCTACGAGTCTTTTCCTTCCATTCCACAAGCATTATAATCTTTTCTTAGTTATGAAAACCACTTATATCATTCATCTTTAATTTCAAGTTGAAATACTTTTCTTAAGTTAATAAAGTCATGCAGAAAAAGTTAGGACCCCAGCATTTATGAAGGTGGACCTATTAAAGGTGCTTTAATTTATCCTAAGAAAGAAACTTGCATTTTTATCCAGTATCATAAGAGTTGATTTTTCTTGTTCTGTTATGTTTTTTGTTTGTTAAAATACCAGGCCAACAAAAATGATCTTTCGCGTATGCTTATACGTCTCATTGTGGATGCTTCCCTATGGGCTATAACAAAAGGAACCAAAATTATTTAGCTTGGAACAAATAACATACATCTTAACAAAAAGGTTACTGAAGAAAAAGTTTCATCAAGTAAGAGAAATATTATGAGTTGATCAATAACACATTAAGGGCAAAAATTTTGTCCTGCATCTACTTCAAAAAGTTGAAGCGAGTTTGCGACAAACACAATTAGCATTTTACTTAAGTGTTTGGTTTGAAGTTTTCTATGTTTGTGATCAACAACTAGTGTAAAAGAGTATATAGATGTGTTTGTCTTATTGGAATAGTTCAAAGGAGAAACAAATTCTAATTTTGAAGCTCTCACCTTTTTTTTTTTTTTCAAAAAATTTGGATGAATTTTTCTTGTTTCATTGGAGATGATTTGCTTTAAATTAGCATGGAGATTGTTCTAAAATTTTAATATCTTTTCTTCTATTTGAAATGAGTAGTTCTTAGCAAACTAGAAAATAAATTCATCTCACTTCATTGTAACACTTCTAAAGAATGCTTTGAATTCATCTCCTTTTTTTTTCGTCTTCTTTATAATTTGAAAGCAAGTAGGAAAGTGTTAATCAATTATGAAAGTGCGGGAATAAAAAATAAGTCTATTTAGTTTATGGCAATGTACAAAAAGTCTTTAGAAATTAATGATGCATGCACTCAAAATATGGGTTTCCATTTTTCCATAAGTCCTTAATGCGTTCTCAAATTCCACAGCTAATTATTGGAATCATCCTTGAGACATCATTTACAATATGATTGCAAGATTAGTATGAGTTGGCAGTCAAAATCAACGTACGCTAATTGAAACAAAGCAACTGAGCCATATCAAAGAAATTAACGCATTAAAGCATTTGATAATGATATCTCTTGCCTAATGCACGTGAATGTGGAAATACTTTTCTAAGTTAACAGAAGTCATGCAACGAAAGTTAGAACCCTAACATCACGTTGCACTTAATGTGGACCCGTTATAGGTGGATTCATCGAAGCAACAAATAAAACTTGACTTGGAATGGTCGGACGACCTGGAAAAAACTTGTTTAGAGCAAGTTTCATAGAAAGTCTGCAAATTGGAAGGTAATAATTTAATGACATTGGTCCTCAATTTATGTCTTTTCCAAAAGGACAAACCTCTTTCGTGCTATGACTATCAACTCCACTAGCACCATATCGATAGTGGTCCAACACCGTAATGTTTGTTAGTTAGGTCTAATCAAGCAGCAATTTTTCTTTTGTAACTGCATAAACCCATTTCTTCCATATTTATTTTCTACACCTTGTAAAACTATTTTTCTTAATTAAGTAAACATTAAAAATTTAACTATATGTTATCCTTAAAATTTATATATTTATGAAAAAGAAGAAAAAATTCTTGAACTCATGAATTAATTCTTTAGTAATTAGTGATTCTCTCAAAAAGAAAAAAAGAGCTACATATGTCAACACGTAACAGTATATATGTTTTGATATATAATAGGAGATCTTATTTGTAGTAAGATAATTTGCATAGTTCATCTCAATCATGTGGTTTCTTCTAGTAGGCAACACACTTTGTTTGAAGTTTCTTTTGACATTTTGCATCTTGAAAATCTATGTTACTGCTATGTTTTCTTTAAAAAATGTTAGATATAATAATTATTTGTTTATATGATGATATTAAATTATTTTTAAGTTCTTCTATGTTTTTCAATTAAGCTATTAAGGTCTATATGTCTTACAAGGCAAAATTATAGGTCTATATGCCTTATACGCTTTCCAAATCATGAATTAACAGTCAACTTCCAACGTAAAGGGTCATCCCCATCAAATTAGAAATAAAGCCTCCAATTCATATCGGTCATGGATCATCATTCTCATCAGATGTTCTTTCCTTCACGTTTGATCAAAAGCAAATTATAATTTTTTTGGTTTCTTTTTCCACTTTATGAAGAAAGTTGGAGGAATTTTTCTTGTTTCATTGAAGATGATATACTTTGAATTGGCATAGATATTGTTTTGACATTGAAATATTTTCTCTTTTCTCAAAAATAAAAATAATTATAAAAACAAATCATATATATATATGAAACTATTAGAAAATGCTTTGAATTCTTCTAATTTTTTATTTTTCTTTTTTATTGCTTTTTCTCTTCTTTATAATTTTCAATGCAAATAAAATAGTCTTAGTCAATTATAAAAGTAAAAGTATAAGAGATAAATCTATCTAGTTTATATCAATGTGGAAATAGAGTTCTCATTGTTGAACTTTTTGGTGTCCATGACACATGCATCCAAAGTATGGGTTTTCATTTTTCTACAAGTCTTTCATACGTTTTCCCATTCCACAAGCATTGGAATCTTCCCTTGGACATTAAAGCCACTCGTAGCATTTGCGTTTAATTTCAAGAATAGTAGGAGTCAACTAACAAAGTCGACGCATATCATTATCAAATTGAAATAGAGCAAGTAATCCATACCAAAGTAGAAATTAATGCATGGATACATCTGATAGTGAAATGTTTTTCCAAGCCAATAGAAGTCACGCAGAAAAAGTTAGGACCACAAAATTTACGCTGCAATTAATGTAGACCCATTAAAGGTGGATTGATTGAACCAACGCACAAAACTTGACTAGGTAATGGCCAGACGACTTAGATTAATATTTCTTAGTCTATTACTCATGACTAAATTATTCATACATCGGTGCTTTTTTATTGTCATAAGTATTGCCCGGCAACCTTTTGTGGGTGGCACGATTTTCATGTATAATTCTTTTTGACAGAAAATTAAGGAAACAGACATGTAGAGATAGAAATTCTAAAAGCAATTTAGTGATTAGAAGGAAGAGGGACGATCTTGTACATCCCAATTTTCATTTATGGAAGGAAGAAATACAGCAACGGAGACAATAGTTTCTATGTCAATCTGAAGCCATACGTTCTTTTATTATCCTTTATTTCTAAGACTAAAGCGGAAAATATGTATAGATCTCGAAGCTACAAGGCCTGGTATCATGCTAGAGTCACTTTCACAAAATAGCAACCCAAGAGTCAAGCGGCACCATATAACTGGCCATCAAGAGGGAATCTGGTTTTGCATTTGTGCTTAGGTCTAGCAGGTTTTCGTGGTTTTCAGACAAGTAACAATCATTTAATGTTCAATAGAAGCTGGATATGTTTTAGTTGCAACAACTATTTTTCAAGCCGTTTGATTGAAAGGAATATAAGAAGTCACTGGCGAGAGTTATGGACTATGGCATGATGCCAGCTATATTAAATCGCAGGACAAAATATTTTCCTCTCTAACAATTCAAGAAGATGAAATGGAGCTGATATTTTGCAGTTCAGAGGAGCAAATAACGGATATCTTCACGAAATTTACTGAAGAAAAAGTTCTAAGAACTAAGAGAAATATCATGATTTGATGAACAAGAAGGCAAAAATTGTCTTTAATGTGCTACAAAACGTTATAGTTAGTTTACAACAAGCATAGTTACCATTCTACTAAAGTTATTATAGTTTTACGTGGTTTAAAGTATTCTCTTCACTATGACACTTCTAAGGAATTTTAAAAATAATTTGCTCTGATTTAGCATAGATATTGTAAATGAAACATTTTCTCTCCTCTTTGGAAGTAATTTAATTACAAAGTCAAACCAAGAAATATGTATGTCTCACTTAAGTATGACATTTCAAAAGAATGCTTTGAATTCATCTTTTTTTCTTCCTTTTTTTTCTCATTTTTAAGGCAAGTAAAAAATCTTAGTCAATTACAAAAGTGAAAGCATAAGAGACAAGTCTATTCCATTCATGTCAACATGGAAAAATTCTTTATTCACGTGTTTAAAGCATGGGTTTCCACTTTTCTACTAGTCTTTTATGTGTTCTCCCAATTTACACGAAAGCATTAAAATCTTTCCTAAGACATAAAAACCACTCGCATTCTTCCAAGTCAACAGAAGTGATACAGAAAAAGTTGGGACCCAACATTTACTTTATGCTATATGTGGATGTATTGAAGGTCGATTCATTTATGTCGAGATGTAAAGTTGTCTAGATGTCATAATAGGGCATTCAACTTGAAGGGGGACAATGAACCAGTTGGTTTCATTTTTATATTGAACAAGGTGTTGAAAACAGTTGGTTTCACATACTATAGTGTTGAAAAAGATCAAATTTTTAAATGTAGACATGTTTGAAGTCTTAGTCTTAGTCTTAGTCAACCACCAAAGTCGAGGTATGTCATTGTCAAATTAGAAACAAAGCCATTCATCCGTGTCAAAGTTAAGTGATTGATATTTCATATATTAGGCATGATATGTTTTCAAATCGTAAAAGTTTGGCACAGCTAGAAAGACATGAATCCATCTTCTTCACGATTCATACGTCTTTCCAAGTCAACAAAAGTCATCCGAAAATCTATGATCGCAAATATTTAGGTTATTATCAATGTGAACCATTTATCGTGAATTTGGATGGTAAATCATATGGCTTTTATGCGGGACCGTTAGATTAAACTTCGGCCTCGTATGACTACCAGCAAGCCGGTTTAGTTGCAACTGAAACTGGATGCTGTCGCAATTTCTCTCGATGGAATTAGCCCTTTGAGCTTCACTCATATTTCATTAAATTCAGAAGTATAAAGGATACTCCGAGGAGGAGAGGATTAATTTGCAAGCGGCAACAATTCGAACCACAAAAGAAAAGTACAAGGAAAAGAGAACTTGTGTTTAAGGAGTGTAGTTTTCGTGGCAATTTTCAAATTAGTAGCCGACTTAGAAATTTAGTCTCTTTTTTCTACTTTTCTCTTTTCTAAAGGTGTTCAAAAAGCAAGCTTAGTTGCACGACTGTGTTTAAATGTTTGTTAAGCTCATACATGGAGGCAACTACCTACCGACCTTTCAATATGAGTTTGTTTTTTTTTTTTTTTAAATATGTGAACCAACATAATCATAGATCAGGTCATGTTATTCCATACACGCGTCATTTTGAAGAATATGATGACTGTATATTCAAGATACTAGTGCAAATTGTTAAAAGAAGTAAAATAAAGAATTAATAAAAAGACAAGGTGAGAAAGAAAACAAATATCAAAGAGAAAGCTAAAGAAAATACTGTATCATATGTTATATTTTTTGGAATATCTAAAAAACAACTTGTTATGTATCTCCTTGTTGATTCTTTCTTTTGAAGTTATTTAATTATAAAACCAAGCTAAGAAATATGTATGTCTCACTTCACTATGATATTTCAAAAGAATGCTTTGAGCTTATCTTTGTTTTCTTTGTTTTATTCTTTTTTCTCATTTTTAAGGCACATAAAAAGTCTTAGTCAATTACAAAAGTAAAAGTGCAAGAGATAACTCTATTCAGTTCATATCAACATGGAAAAAGTCCTTAGGAATTCACGTGTTCAAAGCACGGGTTTTCACTTTTCTACAAGTCTTTTATGCATTCTCCCAATTTACAAGGAAGCATTAGAATCTTTCCTAAGACATGAAAACCACTCATATTCTTCCAAGTCAAGAAGTGATACAGAAAATGTCAAGACCCAACATTTACGTTATGCTATATGTGGACCCATTGAGGGGGGATTCATTTATGTTGAGATGTGAAGTTGTCTAGTTTTTATAAGGAGACGTTCAACTTGACGGGGGACAATGAACAAGTTGGTTTCATTTTTATACTGAATAAGGACGTCTTAAGCGGTAGAACGTAAAAAATTTACATCTACTTTTTAAAAAACATGATTAGCAATCTCCAATGTTTATATATTGCTGATTGATTAAGCATGAGAAGAGATGTATGGTTTAAAGTTTTCGGTGAGTGTGACCTGAATAAGAAGGAAATAAGTCTATAAAGTTTACAAATCTAATTTTGCAGCTCCCATTCCATTTTACTCCAGATTCTCGAGAAAATTGCAGTTTTTTTTTCTTTTCTTGTTTCGCTATTATACAAAATGATCTGTTCGCTTATACATGCCCTTGCTGATTCTTCCCTGTTGTACAGCATTTGAAAGTTTGCGAATTAGTTAAGTTGGATCTTAGGCTATGCGTTTTCCAAAATCGCAACTCTCTTCTGCTTTTTCTACTGCTGCCTTCCTGTGCTAACGATATTGTAACATTGGAAAGGAAAATAATCTAGAACACAAAGCCAGGAAATGGAGATAAGTATGAAGGCTCAATCTACGTAAACCACTGAAGTCACCGCATGTCACTGTCATTTTGAATATTATGCATATGCATTTGGTATATTTTTCCAAGTCAACAAAGACTATACAGAAAGTTAGCTGAGATGCGAAGCTGTCTAGCTTTATTATAGGCTTTCATCTCGAAACGTGCCTGCAAACAAGCTGCTTTTGTTACAACAGAAGCTAAGTTGGTGTCAGAATATTTCTTCATGGGGTGGCCTCTTGTGAAAGCCTTGTTGTGGGCTTTACTCGTATTTCTTCAGATTCAAGAGCACAAGGGGTGCTTTGAGGAAGAGCGGATCGCTCTGCTGGAACTAAAGGCATATCTGAAGTCCAATACGCCGGCAGACTACAGCCTTCCCTTGTGGAGTGAGGACGGAAAGGGTGACTGCTGCGGTTGGGAGCGGGTCACGTGCAACTCCAACACCGGTCGAGCAATCGAGCTGTCCCTTGGCCAAACAATGGAAGGTGCGGATTACTATTTTTATTATGAGTACAATGGTTCAAAATATGAGGAGCGTTGGTTGCTAAATGTCTCCCTGTTCATGCCTTTCACGGAGCTAAGAAGTCTTGATTTGTCTTGCAATCAAATTGGTGGTTGCCTGCCAAATGAAGGTATGTTATGAGCTCATACTTTCCTTTCAAATTAACTCCCTCCTTAAAAAAAGAATAGAAAATGAAAAAAAAAATTGGAGGAAAAAAACTAGAAGGATCATATTGCATACTTTTAATGTCTTTATTCCTTCTAATATGCACTTAAGTAGAAAAAGCTACAAAGAAAAAGTAGTTTCATTACAATTAGTAATTTAAAACCTGAATTAGATTTTACTTACTTTCAGATTTTTATTTATTTTTCTTATTATGAATATTATTGTGTCATGATAGATAAATTTAATAAGGTACTAATTAGCAAGTGGATAATCCATAATATATCAGATAGTCCAAATGAGATTAATAATGCCTCTTTTATTTTTAGTTTTTGGAATATAATGTCTCCTTTACCTTTTTAATCAAATAAAAATAATACTAAATAAGAAATATTTAAAATGTTCACATTTAAGCTTCTATTGAATATTTCTATTGCGAGGAAGCTTATCTTTGAGATATTCACAAATGCAAAGGTGAACGTAATATCATAGTATCATAGTATCAACGTAATATCTCGTTGCATACATAGCCAAAAAAAATTAATAATTATTCAATTTTATAGACTTAATCTATTAAGTGCTAGCATGTTTTTAGAGTAAATATTTTTCATTCACCTAATAGACCTTTTTATTTTTATCTTTTGCAGGATTTGAAAAGCTATCAAACTTAAACAATTTGAAAATGTTAAGCCTTGGATATAACTACCTTGATGACAATAATATTCTACAATCTTTGGTTGAAGTGACATCATTAGAGACTTTGAATATTACACACAATCATTTGGATGGGCACTTCTCTACTCAAGGTAGTTTTGTTTATCTCATATGTGATGAGAGATTTTCTAATTTGATAACTTTGATTGAACTTAGTTCCTAGTAAATTTGAATTTCTTTTTAATTGGGAGTTTGGTTTAATCATATTGAGAAATTTGAAAAAATTAGGCATGATTTAAGATCACAACAATAGTTTGTTACCAATAAAAGTCAAATAGAGAGATTAAAATGTTCTCTTTTGATGTTCAATTAAGTCATAGTCAACCCAAGTGCTTTTGACAACCTAAGGCTAAAAGAGAATTAATAGCTAACAACTTTTTGAAATCTTATGAAGATTTATTACTCATGTTAGATCTTCCCAAAGGATATCATACTATTTTTTGTTTGAAAAGAAATATTAACTTATCTTAATTGAAGAATCTTCTATATCAATCACCTAATTTTCCTTAAAGCCAAGATCTTTGATTTATTTTGCTTGTTAATGCATATAAAAGCTAATTTTTTTAAAAAAAGAAACTCTAGTTCACCTTGCAATTATAGTTTTTAAATTGATAATTTTTTAAACAAATATAATCTTCTTCTCTCTTTATTTATGATCACATTTGAAGTAACCTTTTACGACTTATTAGTTCATTGCATTACCATCTCTAAGTGAACTTTTATACCCAAACCAATAAATGTTGATGGTTATGGTATGAAAACCATTACTAGCATTTTGCATCTCAATTACACTAAATTCTTAAAGTAATGATATCATGTGCTCCAAAGTTTGAACTATTTATCTTTGTCTAGCTAATTGCAAGATATTGTTTTTGTTCAATATACAAGTATTTTTATAATTGTCTTCACATCTTATAACAAATTTATTATAGGTTCCAAAAGCTTGTCAAGATTGGAAAATCTAGAGAAACTTGATCTCAGTTACAACAAACTCAACACTAGCATCATAAAGTCACTAAGTTTAGCTAAATCTATCAAGAATCTAAATCTTGCTGGAAATATGATGAATGGATCCCTTCCAGCTCAAGGCATGTTGATCCTTTTTATTTTATTTTATTAAATATTCATTCAATTTCAATCACATTTTTAATGCTTTTTTTTTTTTTGCAGAATTGTCAAATTTAGAGAACTTGAAGATATTAGATTTAAGTTCCAATTTTCTCAATGGAGTCTCAATTGTGCAAGGTAATGTGCTTGTAACTAATTATTACTTATGTTATACAAACAAGGAAACTAGTAGCTAATTAGAAATGTAAAAGATAACTAGAAAATGGTCATTAAGAGACAGTTTAGAACTTTCCTATCTCTATTTCTCTCGCTCTCTATTTTAGACATGTGTCATGCTTTTTTTTTATTATTTCCAAAGATATACACCTTTATTTTAAATTTGCATTTAATTTATTTATTTTAACTAAAAAATATTATATGTTACTCATCTTCATAGAACATTGTGTTATCCTATGTTTGAAGAGAAACATTAACTTATCTTTAATTAAAGAGTCTTTGATGTCAATTACCTTATTCTGTTAAAAGCTAATATCTTTGACTTATTTTGTTTATTAATGCATATAGAAGCTAAAAACTTTTCTTGGAAAGAAACTACAGTTCACCTTCGAATTATAGTTTTTAAAATGATAATTTTTTAAACAAATATAATCTTCTACCCTCTTGATTTATAACCATATTTGAAGTTACATTTTAAGACTAGCTAGTTCATTTCACTACCATCTCTAAGCAAACTTTTCCCTAAGCCAATATATGTTGATGGTTATGGTATGAAAACCATTACTAGCATTTTGCATCTCAATTACACTAAATTCTTAAAGTAATGATATCATGTGCTCCAAAGTTTGAACTATTTATCTTTGTCTAGCTAATTGCAAGATATTGTTTTTGTTCAATATACAAGTATTTTTATAATTGTCTTCACATCTTATAACAAATTTATTATAGGTTCCAAAAGCTTGTCAAGATTGGAAAATCTAGAGAAACTTGATCTCAGTTACAACAAACTCAACACTAGCATCATAAAGTCACTAAGTTTAGCTAAATCTATCAAGAATCTAAATCTTGCTGGAAATATGATGAATGGATCCCTTCCAGCTCAAGGCATGTTGATCCTTTTTATTTTATTTTATTAAATATTCATTCAATTTCAATCACATTTTTAATGCTTTTTTTTTTTTTTTTTTTTTGCAGAATTGTCAAATTTAGAGAACTTGAAGATATTAGATTTAAGTTACAATTTTCTCAATGGAGTCTCGATTCTGCAAGGTAATGTGCTTGCAACTAATTATTACTTATGTTATACAAACAAGGAAACTAGTAGCTAATTAGAAATGTAAAAGATAACTAGAAAATGGTCATTAAGGGTAAGTTTAGAACTTTCCTCTCTCTCTCTCTCTCTCCTTCTCTATTTTGAACATTTATGTCTTGCTTTTTTTCAAATTATTTTCAAAGATATTCACCTTTATTTTAAATTGGCATTTAATTTATTTATTTTAATCAAACAATGTTATATATTACTCATCTTCATGGAACATTGTGCTATTCTATGTTTGAAAAGAAACATTAACTTATCTTTAATTGAAAAGTCTTTAATATCAATCACCTTATTCTCTTAAAAGCTAATATCTTTGACTTATTTTGCTTATTAATGCCTATAAAAGCTAAAACATTTTCTTGAAAAGAAACTACAATTCACCTTCCAATTATAGTTTTTAAATTGATAATTTTTTAAACAAATATAATCTTCTTCCCTCTTTATTTATGACCATACTTGAAGTTACTTTTTAAGACTAATTAGTTCATTTCATTACCATCTCTAAGCAAAGTTTTCCCTAAGCCAATAAATGTTGATGGTTATGGTATGAAAACCATTACTAGCATTTTGCATTTCAATTTCACTAAATTCTTAAATTAATGATATCATGCGCTCGAAAGTTTGAACTATTCATCTTTGTCTAGCTAATTGCAAGATATTATTTTTGTTCAATATACAAGTATTTTTATAATTGTCTTCACATTTTCTAACAAATTTATTATTAGGTTTCAAAAACTTGTCAAGACTGAAAAATTTAGAGAAACTTGATCTCAGTTACAACAAATTTAACACTAGCATCATAAAGTCACTAAGTTTAGCCAAATCTATGAATAATCTGAATCTTGCTAGAAATATGATGAATGAATCCCTCCCAGCTCAAGGCATGTTAAACCTTTTTGTTATTATGTTAAATATTCATTCAATTTCAATCACATTTTTTATATTAAATTATATTTTTTTTTGTGGAATTGTCAAATTTAGAGAACTTGAAGATATTAGATTTAAGTTTCAATGTGCTCAATGGATTCTCAATTATGCAAGACAATGTGCTTGCAATTAATTATTACTTATGTTATATAAGCAAGGAAACTAGTAGCTAATTAGAAATGTAAAAGATAACTACAAAATGGTCATTGAGGGTAAGTTTAGAACTTTCCTCTTCCCTCTCTCTCCCTCTCTCTCCCTCTCTCTCTCTCTCTTTCTATTTTGGTCATTTATGTCTTGCTTTTTTTTTAATTATTTTCAGAGATATTCATCTTTATTTTAAATTAGCATTTAATTTATTTGTTTTTTACTAAACAATGTTGTGTGTTAGTCATCTTCATAGAACATCATGCTATTCTATGTTTGAAAACAAGCATTAACTTATCTTTAATTGAAAAGTCTTCAATATCAATCAACTTATTTTCTTAAAAGCCAAGATCTTTGACCTATTTTGCTTATTAATGCATATAAAATCTAAATTTTTTCTTGAAAAGAAACTATAGATCACCTTACAATTATAGTTTTTAAATTGATAATTTTTTAAACAAATATAATCTTCTTCCCTCTTTATTTTATTTGTGATCAAATTTAAAGTTGCTTTTTAAGACTAGTTAGTTCATTTCATTACTATCTCTAAGCGGACTTTTCCCCAAGCCCATAAATGTTGATGCTCGTGGTATGGGAACCATTACTAGAATTTTGGATTTCAATTCCACTAAATTGTTAAATTAAAGGTATCATGTGCTCCAAAGTTTGAACTATGCAATCTTTGACTAGCTAATTGCAAGATAATATTTTTGTTTAGTATACGAGTATTTTTATAATTGTCTTCACAAATTTATTATATGTTCTGAAAGCTTGTCAAGATTGGAAAATCTAGAGAAACTTGATCTCAGTTACAACAAATTCAACATTAGCATCATAGAGTCACTAAATCCAGCCAAATCTATCAAGAATCTAAATCTTGCTGGAAATTGGATGAACGGATCCTTTTTTGCTCGATGCATGTTTTTCCTTTTCATTATTTTATTAAATTTTCTTGCAATTTCATTTGCATTTTCTATATTTTATTTTATATTTTTGTAGAATTGTCAAATTTGGAGAAATTAATCTTCCTCTCTTTCTCTCTCGCTCTTTATCTCTTTCCATATGAAAATTAGGCCATCTTTTCTTTCCTTGTTTCAAAAGATATTCACCTTTATTTGAATTAACATTGAGATTCCTTTTAACAAAAAAATATCACATGTTAGTCAACTTCATGGAATTAAAACTAACATTTAAAAGTGTTCATCAATTCATGCATAAAAGTTTCAATGATTTTCATAAAGCAAAACTAGTTATGAGCTCCATTTTAAGAATATAGGTCATTGAAGGTATTTTACTATATAAGGTTTTTTTTTCCTATATCTATCATTATCAAATCAACTTCCTATTTGAGAATACTTTGTTCAATGAATTTGGTTTGAATGACATGATAATTCTTACTAGCTAAGTACATCTTGCATTTCACTTTGTCATTGGTTGTTCTTGAACGCATATGATTTTGAAGTGAGGTTGTGAACTAATTTAACTTATGCTTTTTGTCCACATGAGTTATAAAAAATTATTCTTATTTAGATACAAATAATAGCATAGTTTTTTGGTTAACATTTTTGAATAAATTTATTTTAGATTTATTATTTGTTAAAGGTGGGTGTTATCCCATATTGAAAGCATGAGGATGGCTCATTGAGCTTATAAGTGATAAGATTTTCCAACCTAATATCTTAAGGTCTTGGGATGAGTCTTACACTTTAATATGGTATCAATAAATCCGTACACTCCAAAGTTGGCCTTCAATCCACTTGCAATGCTTGTGTTAGCATGCAAGTGAGGGAGAGTATTAAAAGTGGGTTTTATCCCTTATTGAAAGTATTAGAATGGCTCATTAAGCTTATAAGTGATGAGATTTCTTCACCTAATACTTTAAGGTTTTAGGATGGGTCCCTCCACTCTAATATTATCCAACATATTTATAAATAAACAGTTATTATGCTTTTGTATATGATGTTTGTCACAATTATTTGCATGACTATTTAACTCTTCCTTCGATGTTTATAGGTTTCTCAAAATTATTTAGTGCCTAAAGATTCAATATATGTTGTATAGATTTTTCATCCTTTCAATATGTTGAAAAGTTATATAATTTTTTAACTTTACCTCAATTTAATTTTTTTTTTACTTATTTCTAATTATAAATTAATATATTTATGTCACATTCATGAGAATGATAACTAAGATTTTACTATCATTTACTATGTTATAATTTAAAATTTTGAATATTATCTTAAAAAGAAATCAAGTTCTTTTAATTATGAATTAATATATTTATGTCACATTCATGAGAATGATAACTAAGATTTTACTATCATTTACTATGTTATAATTTAAAATTTTGAATATTATCTTAAAAAGAAATCAAGTTCTTTTAATTATGAATTTTTAAATTTGTAAATGAAATTTTATTATTTGCAGTCTCTTCTTTGCAGACTTAGATTATCATTGCACATTTCTTAATTTGTTGCATTGATGTTTGCAATTCTACAATTCTTTCATTAATCAAAAAGGAAAAAACCTTAACTATATATAAAAGTCATGTTTCTTAATTTTCAAAATAAATTAAGGATATATTATTTTGAGATAAAAGGTGAAGTAGTCATGGTAGTTGAGAGTAAGATCAAGTTAAGTATAAACATAATAAGGCTCCAAAGCAAATATAATAGTTCTTAGTTCTAGAAATTAAAATTCTTAAATATTGGTCTAGTGAAAATGATTCCAATTCATGTTTATAATACCACTACAATAGAGTTTGGTTCATATTAGACATGATAAAGTTATCTTAGATCTTCATTTTTAAAATAATTTTTATCTTGATAAAAATTTTCCTTAATATGTTATACAGTTAACAAGTCTAAGAAATCTAAGAGAACTTGTCTTGTAAAAGAATGAAGCTAATGGAGTGTTACCAATCACAAGTAAAAAAATTTTATCATCTAATTTAAGGTTGAAATAAATTGCAAATAAATGGGTTCTCAATTGTGCAAGGTAATATGCTTGCAACTAATTATTACTTATGTTACATAAACAAGGAAACCTATAGTTAATTAGAAATGTAAAAGATAACTACAAAGTGGACATTGAGGGTAAATTTAGAACTTTCCTCTCTCTCTATTTTGAACATTTATGTCATGCTTTTTTTCCTCTTATTATTTCAAAAGATATTTACCTTTTTTTAAAATTGCATTTTATTTATTTTTTTTTTAACTAAACAATGTTATGTGTTACTCATCTTCATGGAATTAAAAACTAACATTTAAAAATGTTTATCAATTCATGCATAAAAAGTTATGCACTAATACGTTTATGTCACACTCATGACAATGACAACTAAGATATTACTATTGTTTACTACATTTTTAATTCTGAATTTTTAAATTTGTCAATGTAATTTTAGTTTTTGGTCTCTTCTTCTTTCGACACTTATATTATCATTGCACATTTGTTAATTTCCTCTATTAAGGTTTGCAATTCTACAAGTCTTCCATTAATTAGGAAGGGTAAAACCTTAACTATATATAAAAGTCAGATTTTGTAATTTTCAAAGTAAATTAAGAAAAAACTATCTTGTGATAAAAGGTGAAATAGTCATGGTAGTTGAGAGCAAGATTAGTTTAAGGATAAACATAATAAGGCGTCAAAGGAAATATAATAGTCCTTAGTTCTAGAAATTAAAATTTTTAAAGAAAGGCCTAGTGAAAATCATTCCAATTCATGTTAATAACACTAAAGCAATAAAGTTTGGTACATATGAATTGTGTTAAAATTCCTAAATAATTTTTAGCATAATAAAATTTTTCCCTAATAAGGTATAGAGCTAACTAGTCAAACAAATCTAAAAGAACTTTTCCTGTAAAAGAATGAATTTAATGGATTGCTACCAATCACGAGTAAAAAAGTTCTATCACCTAATTTAAGGTTGAAATAAATTGTAAATGGGAGAAAATATCTAATTAATCCATTGGTATTTCCACTTCAAATTTTTTCTAACATTATCTCTCTTCTTTTATGATAGGTTTGGCTAATTTCAGTAGATTGGAAGCTTTACATTTAGAATCTAATGAGCTCACTAGAGATTTGTCGCATATTGGGGCATTATCTTCTCTAAAGGCTATATCATTGGCATACAATAACTTCAGTGGCACTTTACCTCAAGGTAAGAGTCAATAACTATACTATTAAATATTTGAAATTTGTGATAGTACTACTAATTGATTAGGAATATGAAAAAATGAAAGAATTTTTTTTTATTTAATTGATTGACCTAGGAATCACAACAATTCGTACATGAATTACTAATGTTATTCCTTTTGACAGAGTTATGTGGACTTGTAAAACTTGAAGAGTTAGATCTTAAAGGTAATCTCTTTGAAGGAATCCTTCCTTCATGCCTAAAAAATTTGACATCCCTTAGATTGTTAGATATATCATGGAATCAGTTCTCAGGAAACATCTCTCTAGTTGCAATGGACATTCCAAAATCAATTGTGTACATGGATTTTAGTCTCAATCATTTGGAAGGCATATTGTCATTTAGCTTATTTGGCAATCATTCTAAGCTTGAGGTAATTTGCTTTGCAAATGAAAAGAATAGCTTTGAGATAGAAACAGAAAGTCCGATGGGTTGGAGTCCTTTGTTTCAATTAAAGGTCCTTTTACTTCGTAATTGTAATTTGAACAAGCTCACCCACAATGTTCCAAGGTTTCTTGTTAACCAACATAAAGTTGAAGAAATTGATTTATCTCACAATCAATTAGAAGGAAGATTCCCTGATTGGTTGCTTGAAAAGAATACAACATTGCAAATAATAAATATTCGAAATAATTCTTTCATAGGGAAATTTCATTTGCAAGCAGTTCAAAACCTAAAACTTTTAGGAATAGATGTATCAAACAATCACTTAGATGGGAAGCTTCAAGAAAATATTGGAGAACTAAGTGTAGCCTTAAAATATCTAAATCTTTCCCAAAATTGTTTTGAGGGTTTTATTCCATCTTCAATTACTAAGTTATGTCATTTGAAGATATTAGATTTATCCTCTAATAATTTTTTTGGAGAGTTACCAAAGAAATGGGATCACAATTGTAGCCAATTGGCCATTTTAAAGTTAAGTAACAATCAATTCAATGGTACTGTACCAAAATCTTTGTTACAAATTAACCTATATTATTTTGATATTAGCAATAACAAGATGTCAGGACCAATTCCCAAATGGATACAGTCCTTGACAAGTTTTAACTCTCTTGTCTTAAGTAACAACTACTTTAAAGGTCAAGTTCCTTGTGAACTAGGTTCAATTTCACTAATAGACCTTTCTTATAACTTACTCTCAGGATGGTTACCTTCTTGCTTGAATCTACATAATGTGGAACACCTATTTTTGCGAGGAAACAAACTTACAGGATCACTTCCAAAATCTATTTTCAATTCATCATCTCTTTTGACATTAGACCTTAGCAATAACAATTTCTTTGGTCACATCCCAAATGAAATGGGAGCACTATCTAACTTAAGAATACTTTTATTGAGGGACAACCATTTTAATGGTATGATGCCAAATAAGCTATGTCGGTTAAAAAGTATAAGCATAATGGATATCTCTAAAAACTTGCTTTCTGGGTCAATACTTGATTGCCTTCGCAACATGTCCTTTGGGAAGTTAAATGTTGATGATTATAGGTATGGAAGAAATATATTTTGGGTCATAGAACAATATGTAGTTGACTCAAGCAAAATGATTATAGATTGGTATATTCCAAATAGTTTGGAAGATATATCACTATATGATACTGGACGAATTAGTGTTTTGTTTGCAACAAAACATAGATTAAACACCTACACTGGTAATATCCTTAATTTTATGTCTGGATTAGATTTGTCATGCAACAAACTAACAAGTAGAATTCCTCTAGGACTAATGAAGTTATCTTCAATTCATGCACTAAACTTGTCTTACAATGGGTTGATAGGGTCCATTTTAGGAACATTCTCAAATTTGGCTAATTTAGAGAGTTTAGACCTTTCTCACAACAATTTGAGTGGCAAACTTCCTTCAGAATTAATTAATATGAACTTCTTAGAAGTTTTTAGTGTGGCTTACAATAATTTATTAGGTAGAGTCCCAGAGATGAAAGCACAATTTGGTACATTCGACAAAAGTATCTATGAGGGAAATCCATTTCTTTGTGGAGAGCCATTGGAAAATAGTTACGCTCCAGAAAATGAGTTACATCCATCACTAACAAAATCTTCACCTTCAAGTGAAGATAAATGGTATAAAGTAGATATTCAAGTCTTCTTTCCAAGTTTCTTTGTAGCGTATATTATTTTCTTTTTAACAGTAATAACTCTTTTTTATATTAATCCTCATTGGTAGCAATGGTGCTTCAATTTGATTAAGGGTTTTAAGTATTGGTGCTATTATTCTATTTTCAATATCCTAAAAAACTAAGTTAAATCATTTGTATCATTAGATATATTTAGTTATTGATCATGCCTAGCTTTGAATGCATTTGACATGTAATGGTTATTGCACTTTGATATGATATAGTATGTTTGCTTGTATTTTATTTTGTATTCTAATTTATATAAGGTATTGACGAAAATTTATTGTTGCATAAGGAGCTTATATCATGGTGTGAAGCAATTTGGTTTCTTCGTACATGATCAAGATTTCCAATAAATTCTAGCTATACAAAAGCTTTTATCAATATAATTTTTAGTATTAGAAAAAACTAGTAGGATTTCCTATTGCTGGCAAAGTTGGAACTGTAAGAATTATGCCAACATGGACAAATATTCAACCCTTAATCCTCATTTGATCACATCCCAAAAGCAATTGGGGGAAGAAGAAAAACATAATTAAGACGTTTGTTTTAGGGCATTCCATGCTTGCAATACGGAAAAGGAATTATAAGAGAAAATAAAAGTATACAAGTGAGATATTTGTTTTTGTACGAGGTACTTGTAAGAAAGCCAAGAAACTAAGAAAGAAAAAACTTCAAACCATTGTGAATGAAAGAAAGAAAAAGGCTGAATGAAGGGACATTATAACAAAGATTAGGAAGAAAGCAAATTACATATAGATCATTTCGGTAATTTATTAATTGTAGCCTTAGAAAAATATTTTGACAACTCTTTACATTTTAAAGTTGTTAAAATATTGAATAAGGGAATAAAAAAAATTGAGACGTTTTCAGACTAATGGAAAGTATGGTTATTAAAAAATATTTGATTTTTTTTTTCCAGCAATTGCACACATATGTATAAAGATTGCTTATATTTTAACTAAGAAATTAATTGATTTCCCAAATTATTAAGTAATTTTTAAGCTTCCGATTATTTCTTCCTTTCTGTGCATGTCTTAATTGAATCTGAGTTTTAAAACTTTGTTTTGGTTTCAAAATTAGATTTTTTTATTTTAATTAAATTTAAATAAAATAATATTTACTTGCATGAAGTAACCTTAGAGCATTCAATTATGTTGATATTCCTGTATATTCTATAAAAAAAAAAGTTCAAAAAATTAGAATATTGGAAGCTAATTAGTTTAAGTTCAAGTTCAGTAGATGTCTCATCACGAAATTTTATATATAACTATCAAAATTAATTTTTTTAAATTTTTGTATGTCTAATTTAATTTGGTTGATATATTTTCTTTTGTGTTAATTGAGTTATATTATAAGTGTTTGACATAACAAATGAAAGAGAATATAACAATTTTCAAAATATCACTTACAACTTAACATGATATTAATATCGTCTTTAGATTTTCAATTTAAATAATTTATTCTTTGTAATTATTCTATCATTTTTATTTCTTTTTTGGCATTGGAAACTAACATCACTAACAAATTGAATAGTTTTCATCATTAATATTCTGCAACGGTCTTTACCAGGGGCCAAGAGTAAGAAGGATGGGTTACTTGTAAGAGAAATGACAAAGGCGGAAGTTTCTTTTATGTAGATAAAATTGCGGTCAGTATTTTTAGCTAACAAAATTTATTCTTAGGATTTTACTATTAATTTCTCACTTCTTATGATTAAGTATTTTTTTTAATGAAATTATGTTTTATCAGTATTTTCATTAAATGCTTATTTAAGATCACATTAAACAAGAGATTATCGGGTTTGATAATTGAGACCAGAGTGCAAAATCCAGAAGACAGGAAGGGGGAAACAAAAGATCATGGTTGAATTAGTAAAAAATAGATCCAGGACGCGGAACAATAAATGACCCAGCCGATAACATCCTTGAAAGGACTGATTGGTGAACTGGTGGAAAAGATTGAGGAGAATCGAAAATTGGGCGAAGAGAAAGTTGGTTAGATTCAAAAGACATTCCGAAACCCTTTTTTTGGGAGACTCTGCATCAAGAAATGAGAGGGGAAAGTTTTTGACGGAAAACAAATCGGCGGAGGACGGTGCACGCGCCAGCAAAGGAGGTTTCCCGTCCGAACTGCCAACGAAAGCGACAGTTGTGACGGGCCACGGTTTTCCGATCAACGTCAATGCTCCGATTGGCCACAAACAGCCGATAACGTGATTTGGGTGAACTGAAGGAAAAGATTGAGGAGAATCGAAAATTGGGCGAAGAGAAAGCTGATTAGATTCAAAAGACGTTCTTTTAGTAGGCAACCCACTTTGTTTAAAGTCTACCTTGACATTCAGCATTTTGGAAATCTAGTTTAGTTATATGTTTTGTTTTTAGAAAAAGTCAGACACAATTATTATTTGTTTAAATGAGATTAAACAATCGTTAACTTTTTCTAAATATGTTAATTAAGTTGCTAAGGTATTTTGCCGAGCGTTTAGTGTTACCTGTCATTTTTTTCGTTTGACATTGTGAGATAATTTATGGTTTTCCTGTGATATTTTTCTACAGCTAATGTCTATGTCAAGATGAAGAAACCAAATGTAGCTTTCCGCGATGCCGATGCAGCTTTGGAGGTTGGTAATTTGCCCCTATAGTGTATGAATTCGATTGTACTAATTTCGTAGTTTACAGGCTGGGTATATAAATGGTGTTCTTTCCATTAATAATCTTGTTAATGAAAGACCAGTTCCTTTGATCTAAAATGAAGTATATTTATCATCTTGAATACGTGCATTCTTAATTGATAAGATGATATGGCTCCTGTAAGTTGCTGCAGTTGGTTATAACATCCTGTTTAGGACATTCTGTGACGTACACGGTAAGATGCGCAATGTGTTTTATAAGATTTGTTGTAGTTTTGGTTTGCTAGTATTTAGTTTTATTCAAAGTCATATGCTGTTTGATAGAGGTAATTTTGCAATGTTCAACGCAATATTCTAAGTTGTCAAATTTACATTATTGCAAATTAACCCGGATAAGTCTCATGGTATGGCACAAGCAAGGCTTGGTCACTGGTAAGAGGCTGCAAAGAATCTTCACCTGACATCAAAGCTAGATTACGATGAGGAAATCAATGCTTTTGTTAAGAAGGTATATTCTCTTCCTCTCTTCTCTCTTTCTTTTTTCTCTCCATCTCTTGTCACATAAGTAATCCCACAGTTGTTTGAATCTTAGTTTAAGGAATTCTGTACACTTTAGCTATGTTGAAATATCTGTTTTTTCAGTTTTCTACCATTTATTGTAACACGTATTGTTAAGAACGTGCTTTTAGACTTCTGATTTAAATTGCATATGTGCAAGAAAAATGTTCTGTTTTCAGAAAACTACTCTTTTTGTATGGAAGTGGTCTTTAGCCATCATGCGTGGTTAGGAACACCATAAGCTATCATAAGCGGTGGAGAGCGTGACCTAGCCATGTTTGGGTCATGCCACACTTGGCTTCCATGGCCAATATTTTTTGTTTTCTTCTGGATTCTTTTTGTAAGTTTTTATCTGAAGAGAATAATTGTATTTTCACTGCTATTTTTGACCATAATGCTGAAAGAGTTTTGATTTGGGTAAATGAGTTTGAAGTTAGGTATTAACTATATAAAATTAGAAACTCATATCTCCAAGTCAAAATGGAAAAGATTGCTGGAGTTTTAAGACCTGATTTCCCATGTTTTTATGCATCTAAAAGATGGAAATTGCTTCTGCAAACGGGATGTTTCCGAAATATGAAATTTTGTGATGCTGATAATATCGATCACATATTGGTATATTTAACATGGCTAAAAATCCACGTGTAGAGACATTTTGTTGCATAAGTTTTGGCTTGTTTAGGCATTTCCTCTCCCTTCCTTTCCGTCCTTCTCTCTTGCCCTTTCTCACACACACACTCTAACTCACACATGCATGCACACATCTAAGTGTGACTTCTGAACTGTCCAGGTGGAGCCGACCGCACACAGGATTGAGGAACACTTGTCGGAAATGCAAAAGACTACACAAGGAAAGATGAGAGGAAAATTGAGCATGAAAGGGGAGTCGCCTTGCAGAAGCTCAGGTAAACTGATTGACTAGGCCTTTTACAACATAATCCAGCTTCCTTTTTGCTAGGAGAATAACAATTTGCTTTTATGTTTTGTTTAAGGCTTTATAACAGAGGGTTAAGAAGCAAGAGGAGTCCGCTTCTAGTAAGAAACCTGGAGGTATGCAGGTGGGATGCGTGGACGCTTTCCTGGAGGTATGCCTAGTGGTTTCCCTGGTGGCATGCCAGGAGGGGTGCCTGGAAATGTTGATTTTCGCAAAATATTGAATGTAAGTTCAATGGAACTTAGTAGGTTTTTCTTTAATTTATGTTCAGCACAATTATTAGTGCTCAGTTCTTGCTAATTATCTTATTTTAAGGTGAATATTTAAGGAATAAGTATATGTATTGGCGACTTCATTTTTGGCTTAACTAGAAATCAATTTGCCATGTGATGAGCTATATTGTGCACAAGTTTATTTATTCTTTCATTAGGTCATATCAAAAAGTTCAGTTTTAAATCAAGTATGTATTTTACAGATTGGTTGTCTAATGTGTTTTCCCTTTTAATTTCTTGAGTAGGATCCTAAACTGATGGCAGCATTTAGCCATCCGGAAATCATGGCAGCCCTCCCAGATGATAAATTTTCTATCATCATACACTATTTTGCCTTGAATATATCATTCTTTTCTTAATTATTTAGTTATCTTAGTCCACTTTCATTTTTTAAAAGATATTACTCACAAATTGGATTAAATAGAGTGAACCTCTTGTCCATTTAAATTATTATGATGTTGGCCAGAATCTGATCCATTCATGTCTTTAGCTTCTGCTATATTTTTTATAGCAAAATATTTGCAAGTACCGGGCAAGTGCTTCATCCCTTCTCCACTTTCCTGCTTTTTTAACCATTTTCTGTACTGTGCAAGGGTTAGACGTTTTCTACCAGCTCTAGGGGCTGAATTATCGTGCATTGTACAAAGGCCTGATGGGTTGTGTCCTAGTTGGCACTTTAAATTAACTTTGTTATTTCTCAGAAGACTTGAAAAAGAAAAGGAAAAATTGGAAACAAGAGGTGCATCCTTTACACAATGAAAGGAGCTAAAGTAATGAGAAGTATTTAAGACAACAGGTTTACCTAGGTTTCAGTGCATTATTTTCTTAGTTGAGGAGGTGAAAGCATGTGTGAGAATTCTTAAGCATTGCTTTTACAATTTGTAAGCTATTTATGCTACCAGTTTGTAGGGTGTGCAATCTAAGACTACCTTCTTGGTAAGATGATATGTCTTTTTTTTTTTTCTTTGTGATAGATTTTTCTTTTAGCTCAAGAAAGTGAAGTTCTCTCGCTTTAAGCGCGACCCTCCAGCAGTTGTGCTCCAGGGCAGTTTTGGAAAGAAAGTGAGTGGAGTTGAATGGGGTTTAGGAACATATATTGAAATATCGATAAATTCATTGAATAAACAAATTTGATAGTGCATAAGATAGGTGTAGATCAGCTTAGATGGGTTGGTTATTGAAAGCATAGACAGCATAGTAATAAGTTGGAACATGCACCTGAAAAGGTCCTCTCCTGCCAAAGGATAAAAAGAGAGAGGAGAGGAAGCACCTCAAAGATGAGCATCCAATAAGCAAGCATGTTTATGCGTTGAGGCACGTTGACTGATCTGATCAAATAAAAGGTCATTGCAAGTTTGGAATGTTGATCAAAGTAGGGTCCTTTAAGGTGGATGTCTCAATTTCCTGTGTCTTTTTGCATTACTATTTGTGTTCTGATGATTTTGTACGGTTTCTCTTGTTTGTGGTCTTGAATATCAAGTGGCTTATGTGTTAATGGCTTTAGAACTATTTGCATTTCATACTTTGCTGTGACTGTAACAGATTGCCATAGAGCTTTATGGTTTGTCTGGTTGTCTTCCCTTTCTCTTGACTACTTTTTTGGTAGTAATGAAAAATCCTGCAAATCTTGCAAGCATCAGTCAACTCCCAAGGTGGCTCATGTAATTGCAAAGATGATGAGCAAATTTGGAGGACGTAAGTAAACTGTTTCATCAACATTGACATTGTGCTTGTGGGGATCGACTTATGTAATTACTTGCAGGCTTTCATGTTAAGATTGATGCAATTGTCATTTCCCATTTTCAAAACAGTGCTGGTGCGAACAACTATACTTGGTTATTTCAGATATGAAAAATGGTTTAATAGAATGTTTGATTTGATAACCTATTATTGTCAAATGGACAATGTAGCTTGTGAATGGAAGTCACATAGTGGGACAAAGCCCTGCTATTCAGTGGTTGGGTTCCAGGTAGGGCTGGGTCTGCTCGGAGCTTAGGTCTTCAGGTTCATACAAATCAAGAGAAAGAGGTGTTGTCGCTATTTGTTTGGTTGTATGAGAAGTCTTGGGCCGGTGCTTTGTAACGCAGCCAGTATTTGTAGGCCTACTTGTGCATTGGGTTTCTCATTTTAGTGCTATACTCATGAAATAGACGGGCCAAGGATCAATCAAAATAGTTTCTGGCTGTTCTTATAGAATATGGTCAAATCTGAGAGGCCCAGTGAAGTGGCAGACTAGGACTGTAACATATAGCAGGTAATACTCGTTGGCAGAAGCCCACTAGAAATCAGTAGACTTAAAATTCTATGCCCCTCGGACGAGGGAGCCATGTTTTGCAAACAGCCAATTCTTTCTCTACCCCAAAAGCACCTGCTTGAGGATGAAACCTCATATTGCATCAACTATTGATGAACATGATTTCGAAACAAAAGAAACAATTAAATACCTAAATTGATGATACATAAAATAAGAAGCTCTAAAGGATTTTCTTTTTTCCCCAGCAATTGCACATATAAGTATAAATATTGTTTATATTTTAATTAAGAAATTAATTGATTTTGTAAATTAATTAATTTTCCGTCCGAACTGCCGATGTTAATCTACATCTGACCTACGTAAAAAGGGGGAAATAGAGGGTCTGTGTTTTGGTCTTCCTTTTCTCTCTTTCTTGATTTGGTAATTTGCCTTGATAGTGTATGAATTTAATTGTACTATTTTCACGGTTCACACGCTGGGTATATAAATTATTTCCATTAATAATCTTGTTAATTGGTTATAGCATTCTGTTTGAAAAATTCTATGATGTGCATTTTTTTATTTATTTTACTCATGCACACAAGAGAGTGGAGGGGGATTTGAACCCTGACTGACTTGTTAGTCAAGGTTTAACTCAGTTACCACTAAATATTGGTTGTACCTTTATTTTAGTATTGGTTTTGTTTACTGAATATTGTAGTATATAATAAGATTTCCCAAAATCAAATACTTATAAGCAATTTAGAGAAACTTTAAGTCAATAAATTAAAATTTTGCCCTTATCACGTGTATAACCCATGCCCACTCTCCTCATGAATTACATGTTTGATGGACAAATATTTTTTTAGCAATATCAAAATGAATGTAGTGCTTGAAAATAAAAAAAGGTATAGTTTCAATATCTTGTATGTTATATAAGAAGTCTAAATCCAGTCCTATATGACGCAACTTGTGCTTGTAGGCCTACTAGTTACTATAAAAATGGGCTTTGGGTTTCTTTCTTATAGAATATGGCCAAATCTGAAAGGCCTGAAGGAGTTGCAGATTAACTGTACGATGTAGTCGCCTTTAATGCCCTGATAGAAGCCCATTAGAAGTCAGCAAATAAACCATAGCATATTCCCCTCGGCCCACGGTTTTGCGAACTGCCAATCTCGAGGTCTACTGCAAAGCACATTCTTGATGAGGAAACCTCAAATTGCATTAATGATCTTAATGAACATGATCTTTGTGACAACAACAACAATTAGATACATCAAATTGATGATAAATCAACTACGATGCTATAAAGGATTTAAGATTTTAGCTGCAGCATTTGAAGAAACAATTGGATATTAATTATACATTTCAACCTGTGTCCAATGTTGACTATTAAAATTTGAAACACTCGTGTTAAAATGAAAGAAACTCATTTAAAGAATAGGACAAGTAAAGGAAAAGGTAGCTATGATGGAAGATAGGTGGTGATGGCTACTTACCAAGATATAGTGCTTGCAAGAGAAATGGATATATAGTTTATGGGAAGTCCTCATTTGCATTGCTTAGCCAAATAATTCAATAGCAAATTAGTAGAAAAATCCAAACATGGCAGTGCAAACATGCTAAAACTACTGTTTCCTGCATTTTCTTTAGAATGTAATTTCTTGAATTTGTTGGGTAGATCGAAATGACAAATTATAAATTATAAAAGGTTTCTTTAGTAAATGAGGTCAACAAGATTCAATATGTGTACATTTATTTGGAGGACAACAATTTCAAGCATTCCAATTGACCAATAGAGTAATTCAATTTGTAAAATGGGTATGAGAAAAATTAATTTTGGAGTGTGTGACAATTGATTAGAGAATTTCATAAGTTAATCCATATTCCTATGTTTATGGAATATGGGAAGAGATTTAAAGTCTTGAAGCCTTAGGCCTTACTATTATTATTATTATTTATAGTAAACACTCTTTTCTAGGCTAGAGGCCGGGATTCTGATTAGATAGATCGGCTTGCTATTATCTAGTTTGCCATGCTATAGATTCAGATAGGGAACCCCTTACTTTCCTTTTAAGAAAGCAAGCAAAGCTTTCAAGCTAAAAACAGGGAAAGAGCCTTCAAACCCCGGGGAAGGGATGAAAGGCGGCATCTGACTATTGAAAGAAAGAAAAGCGCCATCTTCTTCTATAACTATAACACCGTTTCTCTAGTCTCTAGGCCTTAGTATTCTAAGCTTCTAGTTTTCACTATTCTCCTTTAGCTCCTAACTAATAACTAAGCTGATGTATTGGCCGAGTCTTCAACTCAAACCTCCCTCGGATCAGCTTCCGGGAAACTCCTAAACTAAAGCCGATTCGCAGATCTGTTCTCCCAGCCTGGAATTCCCGACTTGAATCTTCTAATTCAGGGAACGTTGGAGGTAAGGAAGAAAGCTTTCGACGAAGAAGGGGAAGAGGTTTAGGCCAACCTCCCGGTGTTGAAGACTCTATTCATCCAGACTATTTGTGTAAGCTTTCAAAGGCTCTCTATGGACTCAACTCAAATAGGCTTTCTTTGAAAAATTCAGCCCAACACTATTAAAATTACATAGTAGTTCAGTTGGATCACACTTTATTTGTTTGTCAAAGGCTTCAGGTATATCCATCCTTGCCATTGAAGTTTGAATATATATATATATATATATATATATATATATATTACCGGCAATGATTCTGCTGCTATTCATCAAACGAAGCAACATCTTGGCAAGCAGTTTCATATGAAAGATCTTGGTCCTCTAACCGGGATTGAAGTTTTTCGGTCTCTGGGTATGCATCTAACTCAGCAGAAGTACGCCATGGATCTTCTAAGCCGCCATGGAATGCTTCACAGGTTGCCCCGTGTGACTCCAGCTTAATGCCAAGCTGTATTCTCATGATGGTGAGCTGCTATCAGGTCCATCGGCCTATAGGAGTGTGTATGGGGGGGTGTTCTCCAGTACTTCACTATGACTCGCCTTGAGATTTCATTTGCTGTTGGACTTGTAGACAAGTTTATGCAATCTCCTTGGTCCCTCATTTAGTAGCTGCTAAACGTACTTCGAGATGTCTAAAAGCTTGACTCTTCTGGGAACCTTGCCATTACTACCTATTCCTATTCTATTAGTCAAGCTTGGCAACCCCTGCCTCTTAAATGAAAGCTGAAGTAAGGTATTAATGCTGGTGATGTTACAGATCGTCGCTCCACTACTGGCTTTTGCGTTTTCTTCGGTGACTCTCAACTATCTTGGAAGAGCAAGAAAGAAACATTTGTTGCTCCTGTGTTAGTTATTTTGTACTTGGAATTGCAATTTTCTTGTTTACCCACTTAGTTTTGGAGGCCTTTGAAACAAGGGGTTTGAGTTGTTATATTTACAAGGTACATTTTACTGAAGAATTGCTGTTATGGTTTTTTACTTTTTTTTTTATACATTTTTTTTTCTCTCTTTATGGGGAGGAAAGGGAAAGTTTATGAGGCTCAAATTGAACTTTCCAGATTGTGTGCCTGCCAACAAGCTGGTTTAGTAAAGGCTGAGACAAGGTGTTGTCACAATTTTATCAGTAGAGGAGCCTAAAGTAAAGGCCTTTCTTTCTAACTCATTAATATACACTGCTATTTTGGCTGGTTCCTGTCAATGTTGAATCAACTAAAAGGAGTGGGCTTGTCACTGTCAAATTGGACATCAAACCACCAATTCTCGCCAGAGAAAATCTGATTTTGCAGCTCCATCTACCTGAGTTTTTGCTCCTTTTTCTTAAGAAAATTGCAGGAAGTTTTCCTGTTTCAGAAGATCTAATTTTCATTGATTTTCATAGTTCTGATTTTGTATATTATGTTTTTTGGAACATCAGGCTAACAAAAACTATATGCCTAAGCATTTCCCTGTTGTATATGGTTTAAGAATCATACGACTCTACTATTGATTAGTGTTAAGAAATTCGATTCATCACGTACATTAGTGTCAAGAAGGAAGGAGCCATAAGAAGCGGCTCATTTAAGGAGATGCATAAAAAAAGAATTAGGATTACAAGGGGGTAGAATGGGCTTGTAGAATTATGGACCCTGCTATCCTACGTATAGTAACATCAATTTTTATAATTAGTATTCATCTTTCTGTTGTATTATTCAAGGTTGCGACAAACACTACGTTAAAATTAACTTTTATATGAAGTGAGCAAATTAAGAATTCAATAATTTAATAACATTACTGCTCGTCTATATATTTGCAGAAGGGCCACTCTGTGTTGCATGCTACCAACCATCTCCAGCCCTGTAATTGATTTGTATTTGAGCTCAGATGAAGAATCAGATATAAAGGAATCAAAATCAGATAATGAAGGTAGAAGTTATGTCTCTCCCTCTCTCTCCCACTTTTGTGTTGTGATTTACCCGAGCTTCTCCACTGTGAACTTCCTTACGTAAAACCTGGGCATGTCATCCTAGTAGGCCCTGCTTCCATTTTGTTTTATCCTCTCAATAGCATTTAAAACATTTAAGGTCTCCCTCAGCAACAGTTTGATAAAAATACAACAATAAAAAATTAGAGTAACTACAAAAAAGTAATGTACATCCATGGAATTAACAGAATTAAATCAATAAAAAGATTGTGATAGTTGCTAGTCATCTCAACCTTTTTGTCACTTTTTATTTCAATCTAATATTCGACAAATGATCTATGACTTAGTTGAGACTAGTTATTTTAATTCCTTCCTATAAATTAATGAGAGATTTAAAGAAGGTTTGAAAATAGCTATTTTAATTTTCCTCTTTAAGCTGGTTGTGATTACCCTGAAGCTTCACTGCATACCCATGTTGCGATTGCCATGGTGTAGATGCTGTCCTAACCATATGCTGACCACAGCTGGAATGGCTGAATCAACTTCTTGCCAGATTTCTAATTTTGGGCCCTAAATCCCCAATAAGGCGTCAAAGGAAAGGACAGAAAGGGGTTGAATGTGAGTAGGGTTGGTGACAGGGGAGCTTGCAAACATGGTTTGCATTATTTGAGCGGAAGTGGTAAGGGGGTTGAGAGATCAGAACGTGCATATTTGTCACCTATCATAGCAACGAGGGCCCTTAGAGTGTTGTCTTCCGGAAGAAAAGCCTGCTGGCCCCATGTTGATTGTTAGAGCTACGTGCATTCACAGCCTATGTGAGCAGGGGACAGTAGTCCAATAACTTTTACTTGTGCAAAAAAACATGCAAAAGCAAGGTCGTAAATCATCCTTACAAACACTCGAGTTGCAATGCGGACCCAAAAAAAAAAACCATGAAACGCCCAGAAAGTTAAAACCATAATAATAATAAAGGAACCTAGCAGGGACTGAAGAGAGGAGCATACTGCAAAATACATTCCACCTGAGACGATCAAACTCCTTGCAAAAATTAACCATACCCGTCATCCAAGCCTCTGCCTGACTTTGAGATTTTCATGTGCTGGAGGGGAGTTGGAGTCTGAGCTTGAAGAAAGAAGAATGGGAGATGAGGCAGTACCTGTGTCACGGGCATAATTCTATTATTGTAATTATTATAGTTTTATGTTAAATAGGTGTTTTGGAGTTGCTCCTATGTGGGCCTTTGTACAATTGGGTTGGGTAAGTGACACCCAAAAACATTATGTGTAAATAGGAGGGCAAGATAGTAATTGCCCAAAGCCCTTGTAAATTGGGGGATCCCGCAGAATGGAGGGGCAGACTGGTTTGATGCAGGAACATTGTGTTTCCTTCGGTGCTGTGTCCTTTGTAGATGCAGGAGTGCTGTGTCCTCTAGATGCAGGTGTGCAGTTTCCACGTTGAGGCTGAGGTACCGTTTTCCCTTAGATGCGGTTGGTTCTAATATGTTTAATTACTTTTATGTAACTTGTTAGTAGTGCCGGGATTGCTGTTTACAGATTCTGGGTTAGTTGTTAATTTGAATTACTTGCTGGTTGGGCATTTTGAATTGTGGGTTGAAGAAGATAATAATAGAATAGCTAGAAAGAAGGGAAAGGGTAAACCCGACCGTAGTTTAGACTACCCATTGCAGTTACGTCGGCCCTTAAGGGAGAATCTAGTTTTAGATCTTGACAACCTGACGTGAAGAACTCAGTAGATGACCCTTGACAAGCTGAGTACTATCGTTTGCTAGGAGGAGCATCAACATCATCAACCCAAGAGCACCTTTGACGTTTTTGGCGATTGAGGCGAGAACTTAGGTGAACTCGTTCCCGGATTTTAACATATGATGAATTCCCTTCCGGATTTCTTATTTGGCAATCTTGGCGAAATAACTGACACATTGATTACACGAGCTGTTGGGTTCCGGCAAATGAGCTATCCATAGAGATAATTAATCCTCATTTTATGTTCATTTTCTTCTTTTCTATGCTTATTCCATCCGTATCATTTCGTGGTTATTGGTTTTTAACCGATGCAGTTGATTATTTAGCCTCGAAGTGGGAAAAATAGAGAAAATAGGGTCAGGAAGGTATGACAAGGAAAATGCATGTATCAAAAACCAAGAAGGCAAATAATGATAAGTCTTTGAGGTTTGCCTCAAGATCCTTTCCCAAGTCACAAAATTGACATCATGAATCAAACGAAGGAGATCAGAATCTATAATGTTTACAGAAACTACAGTCTTGCAAACAATCCTAAAATGCGAAGATGTGTAAGTCCTCCATTCCAAATGGGTTGACATAATATCAGCCGCTCCAATGATAATACTTAATGCCGGAAACTTGGAACCAATTCAACATCTAGGAAAAGAAAGCAAAAAGGAGATGTCGCAGGCCTCCTAAAGGCAGCGTGGGGATGGATGTCTTCGCCTCGTGTGCAGGCTGCTGAAAATGGTGCAATAGATGTTAAGGTTAGCTGCGCTACATGGTTGGCTGCGTAACGGGCTTGGTTAATTCTGTGAAAAGGCTCTGGTTGCATCCGGCCCAATACCTTTTGTTGGCCTGTCTAGACATGCAAGGTATGACGGTCATTAAACCTATCGTCTACATAAAGAGTGGGAAAAATAGGGAAACGAGGCAGAGTCGTAAAGGGATTAAGAGATTAAAACCTAGGTTAGAGCCTTCCTCACCCCCTCGTGATCGTGAAGAAAGGGGGAGATAAGGTAATGTCGCAATTTTCGGCCGGATTAGATGAGACGACAAAGAGGGAGGATTCGTCTGCGAGAGATGGAAGGCTCGACAATTTATCTAGAATTATCGAAGATAAATCACTGGAGAAGAGATCTGGGGTTGATACGATGCGGTGGGAAAAGGAAGACCTTCCGAAAAGCGGTTCAGTTCGATCAATAGACGTCCTGATGGAACGGCAGCTAAATCGGAAGCTCAAGCCTGACACACACAGTTGGCAAAAAGGCCCCATCCTGGGACGTGGGTCATATGGATCAGTGTACGGTCAATGGACGATAAGGGATTCTTCTTTACCCTTAAGGAAGTTTCGCTGCTTGGTGGAGAGCTAAGTATTGATCAACTTGAGCAGGAAATTGCTCTAATAATTAAGTTCAAACACAAGAACATAGTTCAATATTACGGTACAAAAAAGGATGAAAAAAACCTATATATCCTTCAAGAGCTAGTTGGAAAAGGTCCCATCTTAGAGGTTTTTCAGGAATTTGATATTCAAGAATTTGAAGTCCCCGGATACATAAGACAGATTCTACGTAGTATAAAGTATCTCCATGATAGAAAAGTGGTTCATAGGAAAATCGAATGCGCAGACATATTGGTTGATGTGGATGGTACTGTGAAGATTGCAAACTTTGGATGGGGAAAGGCTATCAAATCCGTCAAGGGGGCTGTCCCTGAGGTTGTTAAGAGAGAACCTTACGGGCTTCCAGCTGATATATGGAGCCATGGATGCACTATATTCGAGATGCTGACTCGTCAGCTTCCATACTAGGATTTGGAGGAGCCGCAGGTGTTGTCTAAAGTCTTGGGTGGCATACCACCTCCTATTGCTGATTATGTCTCAAACGATGCAAGGGATTTTATCCGTCAGTGCCTACAAGCAGAGGCCCGTGATTGTAGTACTGCAACCCAGCTCTTGGACCATCCATTTTAAACAAGAACCATGGTTAGCGCGGCAATGGATCTGTAAGACAAAAACGCAAGAGGCTGCAGGTTCCAAATTATTTTGTTCTCGAACAAGAAAAAAGGACTTCTTTGCTATAGAGTTTAAGTAAGATGTTGGTAAGCTTTTTTTAATTTTTCGTTGAAGTGATATTTTGGGGACTTTCTGTTCCGGGACATGCACGGTAAAGATGTAATGGGGAGTTCCCCTGCCGCAAACGAGATGCTTCTGTGCCTAATATGCTAAAGAAGGAACATTTATTTTATAAACGAAACAGATGCATGTGAAAAAAAGAAAAAAGAAAAAATTCAACATCTAGCAAACTTTTTCCAGCTAAAGACAAAATGAACTTATAAGAATTAAGTCGTACAGATGGATTCAATTAAAACCATTGGAACAACTTAGTTTTGGGGGCCTTTGAAATGAGGGGTGTTTTGAGTTGTTATACCTACAAGATCCATTTTGCTGAAGAATTGCTGTTATGGTTTCTCTACATTATTTTTGATACAATTTTTTTTTTCTTTGGGGGAAGGAATGGGAAAGTTTATGAGGCTCAAACTTTTTTAATCGAGACGTCTATGTTTAAGTTATAGCTCAACAAAAATAATGAGCCTGTCCTTTTTTTTTTTTTTATTGTGGATTTACTTTTGATCAGTGGTGGTGGTGTTTTGTTTCTGATCCTTTTTTGTTTTGTTTTTATTCAACCCTTAGTTCCGCTGCATAAACTATTACATTTTTCTACCAGAAGATTTGCGGTGCTTTTAAGACTAATCTCTGAATTAAGAACCCCGGACACTCTTCCGGGGTGTTTTGTTTTGGTTGTGTTCCTTTGTTTTTCAGTATGCTGGCCTTTACTTTGACTATTTTATTTGAAAAATATAGCTTGATGGAGTTGATTATATCTGAATAATTTGTTGGTATGCCTAACTTACAGTAGCTCTGCTGCAGTTGCCCTCAGATGTGAAGGTGCCTTTGAACTGGGTTAAGGTAAATGGTACCAAAAAAACAAGTCGCTCTCAACCCCTGCTAGAGTGAGTCTTAACTGCTCTAGATCAGTTGTCCCTCGCAAATGAGAAGCTGACTATTGCCTGTTAGGCTCCTTGGGCTGGGTTTCTCAAGGGATTCAGAAAATAGTATGCCGATTTCCAAGCTGCTATCAAGGCACTAGCTACTTTGGATTGTCTAAGTTCACTTAACATTCTTTTTAGAAGTAGGGTAAAGTCTTGGAGAAATATCATCTCCTCTGTCCCCAGAACGCTGCACAGCTTTTAAGATGTTCTAAAAGCATTTTCTACCATTTGAATTTCTCTACCAAAAGCCTATTCATTATAGGTGACAAGACTTACTTTCACTATTCAAGCAATGGGGGAAAATCGTTTACTTTTAGTTTCTTTAAATTGTGGTTTTGCCAAATTGAAAAATCATTTAGCAAGACAGGGTGTGAAACATCTATCTACTATATCTGCAACTTCAAATTAATGTTATGTGGTTATCTAATCTTCTAAATTAATCTATCACAAAATTATGTTCGGCCAGTTTTTCTTCACAAAGATGAACATGTTCAAATACATGCCCAAAGAAATGAAGTGTGTAAATATGCATCTGTACGTATATGCGGCGTTTTCCACCATTTTAGTATTAGGAAGTAATGAAGGAAGGTCGTTCACTACAAATAACTATTTGAAGAGAGCCGAGCATCGCAAATGATAACTTGAAAGTATATTTGTAAAAGGCATATCAATTTTGAGGTGTCTAGGTGTGTTTTTGTGTCTTCACTTCATACATTGATATAAAGTCCGAATACTCTCTCTCTTGTACCCTCTTTCCTCACTCTTCTTCCTCCACAATGGGGAGAATCACCTTTTTCCAAGAGGTAATTTTCTACTTCCTGCCTATCCTTTGTGTTACATGCTGAATTTGCTTTTTTTTTTTTTTTTTTTTTGAACTTGCTTTTTCGGATCTGTGATTTGAGGATATGGGGGTTTTCTTTTTTCTTTTTCTTTTTCTTTTTCTTTTTTGGAATAGTTTGCATACTCCTTTTGCATTTTACTTTTGACTTTTTGTTCTAAGTGATATATGTTTGCATCCAAACAGAGAGTATGTCAGATTGTTACTGGACCCAACATGGGTGGATGGAAAGAGTTGCTACATTCTGCAACTTGCTCTCTTTCCTATCATGGCTGAGGTATAATCAAATCAGAAAGGGAATTGACCATTTTCATAGTAAATTGTGGAAAATTGTAAAACCAGTTACATCTACAAGATGTCTTATTTTATTCAAGGGAAAGTAAATGTGGCCATACCCTTATTTTCTCCCTAAGTCTCAAAGTTGCACTGTTATGTAGAGTAAGAAAGTGCTTGCATTCAGCCTAGGGTAATCATGTTCTTGTGAATCTTTTATAATAAAAAAATGTCTTCTTTTATTTTTTTAGGCTTTTTGGTTAGGTTCTTCACCGCTTTATGCATTTTCCTGTTGTTTAAAATGGGATTTAATTGTGAATTTTCTGCAGTTAGTGTTGATTGTCAAGTACAATTTTCAAATGTCTAAACTCTTCATCTTATGCCTTCTATTTTACAAAATGGATCTGATTCTGGTTTGGTGTTTTGCTTCATGGATTTGTGTGGGTCCACTGGGTTGTCTTTTGTACCAGCATCATCAGCAAAACTACTTGTTCTAGATGATATCTATACCCGAATAGTTGCTTTTGACAGTATTCAACAAGGAAGCAGTACCTTTCTAGAAGAATTAAAGGGAAGCTTCTCATATACCCTAAAATCACACAACATATTCATTGGTTGTCATCAATGAACTCGGGAAAGGCACAAGCACACATGATGGTATAGCTATTGCATATGCTACATTGCGTTATCTGCAAAAGCAAAAAAGATCCATGGTTCTCCTTCATCTTTTAGCACATTTCAATTACAAAAGTATGCATTGCAGAGCTTGAAAAGTAAGTGATTTCGTTGGTTCTAGGAGGGCCTCAACGAAGACAGATAGCAAAAAAATGCATTTTAAAACAATAATTGAAGCCTACAGCTTCAATTCCAAAAGCTATCTCAATGTAGTATTCAATTTTTCTTTAGATTAAAGCTTAGTCTCTTTATTTTGTTTTTTTCGGTCAATTTCTTTATACTTCTACATATCCGTTTTAATCTTTTGAGTTTCACTTTGAAAGTGCAGTTTGAAATAGTGCATGCGACCATTGAGGAGGTCTCGAAGTGATTACGGATCCGGGTGAAATAGCTATCCAAGGGTTAGATTAGGAGAGATATGACCCAGCTATTCGGTGAATTTGATAACTAAACAGTAACAACAGCTTTGGTTTGGGCTATGAATTAGTTTCTTCCCTTCGATACTTTGTTCAAGAGTTCTTTGTTTTTTGTCCTACTTAAAGGTGAAACAAAATGCACTAGGATTTATTAGTTTGTGTTAAAAGGCCTAAATAATAATCTAAAATTAGTTCATGAGTTGGAGAAAACTTCTTTTATTTAAATTTAACCACAAGCTTTCTCTTTTCTGGTGTGAGATTTATGATCTCCAACACCTCTACACATTAAGAAGTCATTCTTATAACAGTGATGTTATACAAATAATAGGTTTAGAATAAGACTTAACTTAGACTTTGATATATGTTAGAAAATTTAAAACCCAACCTAAAAGCTGACTCATGGGTTAGAGAAAACTTCTTTCCTTTAAACTTAACTACATACTTCTTCCCTTCTAATATAGGACTTATGGCCTTTAATTGATTATCATTCCAACCCAACAATAACCAAACTCTCTCCATATTTTGCAAGAATTGGAAAGGAGAAAACGTAATCATCCCCAAAGCACTAACTTTTTTTTTTTTTCCTCTAAAGTAATTGCTTCGGTAAATTTTGAACGAATTTAAGACAAGATATAATATCAATAGAGTTAGTGGATCACATTTTTCCTCATATAAATCTAATAATTTTTCTCAAGATGAAACACTATTTGCCTTACATGGGATTGTCGTGTACAAAATTATGGCATGTGACTGCTATTGTTGTCATTTCTCGGTCTAAACAAATATAAGTGTGGACCCGAAAAGCACTGGGTAATGCATTTGCACCCCGCATTATGAAAAAGTGCTGGTAAGGCAATCTCACTTTTAAGATCGAATTTCTGGTTGTCTTAGTCAGTCTAGTACTTGTGTCGTTGTACAGAGGGGATCAACAATATGTTTTGTTGAGTTCATAATTTGAGTTGCATAATGTGAAGAATTTTGAATTCTGCCTCAAAGGTATCCTAACAACCAGTGTCACCAGCTATGACTTGGAAAGAATCCCTGTCTAATTCCTTTGGTAAAGAGAAAATTTCCGAACTGTTAAGTTGATTCCTTCTCTGTTAACGTGTCACATATGTTTAATAACTTTAAGGCTTTCTTGTTTGACGTTATTAGTAAGTGTAGAAAGGACCCTATCCACACCCAAAGTCCCACATTGGAACCTGGCTGTGATACCATCTAGAAAGGGTCTGGCCTTTCTACACCCAAAACCGTGGTCAAGAGTGGGTGGTATATGTAGGTCAAGTTCCCTGCCAGGTTCAAATGTGGGAGTTACAACATGCCCCCCCACATCAAAGACGTGGAACCCACATGGGAATAAGATGACATGAATACCATCCACACACCTAAGTTCCGCGGGCCCACTCTATACCATGAAGAAAAGGTCCATTCCATACTAAAACCCATGGACGATAGTAGGTGGGAGCTCCCCTTATATATACAGGTTGTTACCAGCACTTAGTGCCGGTGTAGGATTCAACAGTAAGATTTATTTCTTTTTTCATACACACACATCAATGCACGTACCGTCAAGCCTCCCAACTAAACCAGTAGCTTCATTAGGATTTTGCTTATGAATTTCACTTCTTATGATTGAGTATTCATTGTTGTTAAATGCTTATTTCAAGATCAGATTAAACAAGACAGTATTGGGTTTGAAAATTAACATTAAAAAGCAAAATTTACGAAAAAGGAAGGGAAGATCTCATAATACGAAAGAGAAACAAAAAGTTATGGTTGATTTAGTAAGGATTTTAGAAAAACATATCCAGGATGTGGAACAATAGGACCGATTGGTGAACTTGAGGAAGGGATTGAGAGAAAAGGAAAAATGGGAGAAGAGAAAGTTGATTAGGTTCAAAAGACGTTCTAAAACCTTCTTTTTGGGAGACTCTGCATCAAGAAATAAGAAAGGGAAAATTTTCCGCCCGAAATGCCGGTAGAGGAGGTTTTCCGCCCGAACTGCCGGCCATCTCACGGAGGTCTCATAGCCCAACAAAAGCTACAGTTGTGATGAGCCACGGTGTTCCCATCAACGTCAAAGCTCTGATTGGCCACAAACCGCCGACTGCCAAATGAGAAAACAGAGGGTCTGCGGTTTGGTCTCCCTTCTCTCTCTTTCTCGATGTAAAAACGGTGCGTATTGCTTCTGTGACCCTTCCATACGGTGCGTTTCCTCCACCAGTTTTCTTGGAGTATCGGAACTTCAGTGTCAATTTCCAAATGCTACGTTTTATCCTTACTACGCTTGTGGGTCCCATTTTGCTGTTAGTCTCCAGTGCATTATAGGTACGCACTCAGAATTGCAGTAAGATAATTAGCATAGTTCATCTCAGATCATGTGTCTTCTTCAAGTTGCCACACAATTCATTTGATGTTTCTTTTGACATTTTGTATTTTGGAAATCTTTGTCATTGATATGATTTCTTTAAAAAATATTTGATATAATTATTTATTTATTTATATGCTGATATCAAATTATCTTTAAGTTTTTCCAAGTTTGTCAATTTAGGCAATAAGGTTTATATTTGTTACAAGCCAAAATCACAAATTAAATTGATTAAAAAAAATGCTGAAATAGAACAAGATCATTATCACAAAGAGGATTTTGGACTTTTTAACATTATATGAGATGTTATAAATAACATGTATTTACGAGATGCTTAAGATTTGGATATATTTCATAATTTTAAATATTTTTATTGATCTTTATTTGCTTTTTTTACATGTTTTCTTCTGAGAAAGAAACTAATTTTTATATGTTAAAAAGGAAAAGATGAGATATCAAGTAAATAAAAACTAATCAAAATGTTTATATCTAAAATATGAGTTGAAATTATAATATATATTTTTTGACTGTAATTTGTGCAAGTCACAACCATTTGAAAATCAAAAGAACCAGATGGAAAAAAGAAAACTTATGTTAAATGAAATAATTTTGGTAGTGATGTTTTTGTACAATTTTGTATACAAGGTTTATTAGCCAAATATATGAAGAAAGAGAAGAAGCTGTATGAAAGAAAAAGAACTGAAAAGCTTGGGCTACAATCTCTAATGGACCTTGAAGGATCTCCGTGTAGTGGGTCTATAAGCGGATAAGATCACACATCATTTTAAAGGCTCTCCATCCCCATTTATATTGTAGATTTTTAAGACAAGTAAAAAATCGGAGTGGAGTATTGTCCCCATCAAATTAGAAATAAAGCCTCCAATCCATATCGGTCGTGGGCCGTCACCAATGTTCATCCTTTGTCGACATTTTCGCTCTTCCCAACCATGGGAGCCAAGCTTCTTTGATTCTTCCCAAATTTCGTTGTGAGACGGTAGCTTCCTTTCTTGTGATTACCCATAATTCTTCTTTCCTTTTCTTGCTTTCTAGAGTCTCCCATTTGATTTTACTCCGCCTCCTTTCTCTGAAAAGTGTAGCTTGTCTTAGATATCTTGCCCCTTTCCCCTCTTCTGTTTCCATTCCTGTTGATTTTGTGATTTGGGTTTTCTCTGGCTGTGGTCGTGATTCAGGGAAGAGCCTTCCTTCTCGTTGAGCCGGAATTTAGTGGACCGCGACACACGGCTTGTTTCTTACAGTGGGTCATCACTTCTCTTTTATTTTTATTGGACTGATGTAACTGGACTGGGTATCTCTCCTGGGCTTCGACTGCCCTTCATTTTTCCGATTTAAGTACCTTTAAACAACAATTTTTGAATAGCATTTATCACAAAATACGAAATATCTTTTTAGAATATTTGCTGAGTAGGTAGTTACATGTTCATATTAATTTTAACATGTATTTAAAAATTGAATAATTTTTTAAGATACTTTTTATATAATGAACTCCTAGTCATATTAAAATACTTTTCGGATTTTATTTATTTATTTTTATCATCAAAACATTATTATAGTCCTCAACTCAACAAATTCTACATTTACGTTGCGACTAATGTAGACCCATAAAAGGTCCATTAATTTATGTTGAGATGTGAAGTTGTCTAGCTTTTATATGGGGCCTTCAACTTAAAGTGTGGCAATTAACAAGTGGAGTCATTTTTATATTAAGCAAGTAACCCTTTGAGAAGAAAACTGCATTTCAATCTAAGTTCAATTTCAAAATTTACGAATCCTCAAAGGAAACAATCAACTCATGATCCAGGATACCTTCAAGTATCCCTGGCAAGAGTTTGTCACTTGTGTCAAGATTGTCAAACGAACAGTAACCAATAAGGGTGAAGGAAGCCTATTTTACGCTTGCCAACGTGTTTCTGGAAAGAAAGATGAGATAGGGGACAAGGACAGTGGTTCTAGCTACTTGTATTTTTTGTTTAATACCACAATGAAGATAGAAAATGATGCAATGGCAACTAAGAGAAGTGTACGGATTTCAAGAACATGTAATGGGGGAGAATGAGAAATTTTTTTTTTAAAGAAAACATGGTTAACAAGTTTCCATGCGCATGATTTGAACAGGACATTGACAAGTTTATAAAGTTGCTTGTACTGCTGGAACGATTGAGAAATAAAGTAGAAATCTGGTATTGTAGCCCCCTTCTACGTGTTACTGTAGTTTCTCGAGAAAATTTCAAGGATTTTTCTCATGTCGTAAGAGTTGATTTTTCTTGTGCCGTTATTATGTTTTTTGTTGGTTAGAATACCCGGCTAACAAAAATCATCTGGTTGCTTATGCTTATACGTCTCATCGTGGATACTTCCTTGTCGGCTATAACAACTTTCAATTCAGAAGCAAATTATAGATATCTCAACAAAAGATTACTGAAGAAAACATTTCAGCAACTAAGAGAAATATTATGAGTCGATGAACAACACATTAAGGGCAAAAATGGTGTCCTTTATCTGCTTCAAAAAGCTACGGCTAGTTTGCAACAAGCACAATTAGCATTTTATTAAGGTGTTTTGTCAAAAGTTTTCTATGTTTATGAGTAAACAAGTATATAAATGTGTTTGTTTTGCTAGAACAGTTTAGAGCAGGGGAAACAAATTCTAATTTTGCAACTCCCACCTCCTTTTTTTTTCTCATTTTTCTTGAGAAAGTTGGAAGACTTTTTCTTGTTTCATTGGAGATGATTTGCTTTAAATTGATACAGATTCAACATGACTTATAATAATTTATCAAATAGAGTTCAAGAGATGAAAGCATAATTTGCTACATTCAACAAGAGTACCTATGAGGGAAATCCATTTCTTTGTGGAGAGCTATTGGAAAATAATTGCCTTATAGAACATGAGTTGCATCCATTATCAACAAAATCTTCTCTTTCAAGCAAAGATAAATGATATAAAGTAGATATTCAAGCCTTCTTTCCAAGTTTTTCTGCACCTTACATTATTTTCTTTTTAGCAATAACTACTCTTTTTTATATAAATCCTCATTGGCAACAATGGTGCTTCAATTTGGTCGAGAGTTTTAAGTTTTGGTGCTATTATTTTGTTGTCAGTATCTTAAGAAAAAAATTAAAGAAATTATATCATTAGATATATTTGATTATTGATCATACTTGACTTTGAATATATTTGATAAATAATGATTATTGTACTCTAATATGATGTAATGCTTTTACTTGTATTTTATTT